>WNGS01016513.1:93356-116765 GCA_020271785.1 Procambarus virginalis | reverse complement strand
TCTCTCCAGGACCGCCGTGATCGCTACTGTCTTCGCTATCTTGCGCGTCCTTGCAGCATCCTTCCTCTCGCCTCTGTCGTGCTTTAACTTTTACCCCTCCTGTAGATCCTGTTCCTCTTCACCACCTCCCTCTTTCTGTCCGGTTATCTCGCTTACAGGATTCTCTTCCGTTCGAGTTTCTAATGTTTCTCCTCATGTTGTTCCTTCTTTGCCCCATGGAGAGTCCCCCTTCCGCAGTTTAGTTTTGTACATCCTGACCGCGTCACTAAAGCTTTTACCTCTCTACGTTCTAAAACCCTTTTCCTTGAGCACTTTTCTTCTTTCTACTCCACTCGTTTCTGTCTTCACCGATGGGTCTAAGTCTGCGGACGGTGTTGGCTACTCTGTTGTTTTTCCTGATCGTACTTATATGTGTCGCTTACCTCCGGAGACTAGCATCTTTACGGCAGAGCTTTATGCTATTCTCTATGCTCTTCGTCTCCTGCTTTCTCGTTGTCAGTCTTCTTTTGTGGTTGTTGTTGACTCTCGTAGTGCCCTCATGGCTCTCGGATCCTTTAATCCGGTTCATCCGGTAGTTGTCGAGATCCAGCATTGGCTGTTTCTTGTTCACAGCAAGTTTAAGTCGGTTGAGTTTTTGTTGGGTTCCCAGCCATATTGGTGTGTCTTTAAATGATCGTGCGGATGCTGCCGGCCAGGGAAGCTGTCCGCTCTTGTCCCACTCTCGTAAGGTATTCCTTATTCCGACTTTTACCCGGTATCCATTCCTCCATCCTTACCCGTTGGCAGGCTTCTTGGTCGTCTGTTACTGGTAACAAACTCCGTACTCTTAAATGTGTGTTCCTCATGGCCATCCTCGTACCACTGTAACCGGCGGTGGGAAACTGCTCTGGCGAGGTTGCGTATCGGCCATACTCGCTTAACCCATGGTCACTTGATGGAGCGCCGCCCTGCTACTTATTGTCCTAATTGCATTGTCCCTCTTACGGTCGTGCATGTCCTTCTTGAATGTCCTGACTTCCGGGACGAGCGTATGTCTTGCTTCCGACCGCCCCTCGCGGTCACTTGTCCCTCAATAGAATTCTTGGTGACTCGGATACTTTTGATATCGTTCGCCTTATGCGTTTTTGTTCTCGTGTTGGTATCCTTGGTGATATTTAGCGCCCTCTGATTAATTCTGCACATTTAACGGTGCTACATAGCCTTCCCGGTTTGGTGCCTTCTTTTGATAATTACTTACTTACTATACAGGCAGGGTACACAATTACTTGGCTGTCCTCTAACTCATCCTGTAAGATGCTAGCCAGGTCCACTCTATCAGATGTCCATCGCAACCGTGGTCCTTCTGGCACACCTCCGGCAAAGCTTTCACTATGAGCTGTGGTAACACCTTTAACTCGTATTTGTCGTTACCCAGGATCACTTGTATCCCTAGAAGAGGTATATCAGGACACACTCCTGACATCACTTCCGCCGACAAATATTCAGAGCTCAGTCTGACAGCACACATGGGCATGTCACTTTCCGACATTAACCCATGCACCTTTATTCTTCGACTGTCAGCTAAAAGTCGTTCATCCCAGATCAGAGTTCTTAAATTCAAGCTCTGATTCGCTCCACTATCCATGAGGATTTTTAATTCTACTTCAGGTTGGTCTCCTATGCTAACCCAACCTTTACTGATGAATGGACTATATCTGTCGTTCATTAATCTCTCTTTCTGCGGTGTGTCTTTTATTAAACTCACACAAGAGTTTCGGCGGTCACATTGCTTGGGTCACAACTTTCTTGCCCTGTCTGCAATTTCTCATGATGTGACCATATCTGTCACAGTTGTAGTATCTTGCCTGATAAATGATGTTCCTTCTCCAACCTCCTGAGTTACTTTGGTTCTGTCCACTTGTGTTGGAGCTTCTCGTGGCTCCTACTTTAACTTCTTCATTCTCACTTTCAGATAAGACATATGACCTCCGTTTCAGATTTTTATGTTACTTTTGTTTATTCCACTGCATACCAAAATATCTCTCACCCCAGACTCCACTGGATCTGCAATAATTACAAGGCACACCGCTCTTCTTTTTACTTTCCCTCAGACTCTGATAGACTTCCACAATCATATCTGTCCTATCTGCTGCGTCTCTCACATTCCTCACTGCTGCCTCTTGGATTTTGAATTTCGTGTCTGGGTCCATCATTTCTAGAAACGTCTCCTTCATCATTAACTGTTTTAAACAATCATACGACTCCACCCCTGACAACTTCAATTCATCTCTGGAAAGTTCTTTCCAGGTCCCGCGCTGTCTCGGCGAACTTGCTGGCTGGAGCTTTCATCATCTCTCGAAGTCGTTTTCTGTATGCTTCAGAAGTTAACAGAAACGAACGCAATATGCTGTTCTTCACAGTCCAGTAAACCTGGCATTCCTCCAAGGACAACTGGGTATATCCTTCTCTGTCAGCACCGGTCAATCTTAACTGGACCAATTGGGCCCATTTCTCTTGTGGCCACTGTTTGATCTTTGCCACTTTCTCAAAGTGCTCAAAGAAGCTCTCCGACTCCTCTGGCACACACAGTGGAATATCCTTCTAATTAATTCTGTTATCTGGTGGGTGTGACACGTGTGTGGGGTTCTCTGGCAACCCAAGCTCAATCCTATACTCCACCAAAGCTCTATTTGCTTCTATCTCCATTTGTCTCGTTTTTTACTTTTTCTTTTCGCATTTCTAGTTTATTTTTCTCTTTTTCTGCTTCATTTTTCATTTGCAATTCTAACTTCAACTTCTCTTGGAACTGCCTCTCTTTACGCTCATGTTTCATTTGGAGCTCTAGCTGGAACCTTTGCAAGCTTCTGCCCCAGCGACTCCTATTTGATACCAGGGATCTCACTTTATCTTGTCCATCCTTTTTCTTTTCTCCTTCAGTTCCTTCCTGGGCTCCTTGCTCTACCACTTCATTCCTGGCTCTCGACTGCCTAGGGATCACCTCCTTCATCCCTACCACTTTGGATGACTTCACCGTGACACCACATTTCTCCCGATTTGCCTTAGCTGCTTTTTTGTGCACACTTCTAAATCTTCAGGCTTGCCTGAATCTACAAATGATAGTACCTTCTCCATCATGTCCTGCGAGTCTTCCCAAGAGAGAGAAATAATCTACTTGCAAATATGCATGCTACTAACAGCTCGTCACTCGGACTTGGGACACAGGTGTGTCAACTCGGCTACTGGACAGGGTTTGGGGGTGTCAATTCCCTATCCCAGTCAGGGTATGGATGTGCCAATTCACTCCCGGACTGGCCTCCAAATCTATCAGGGGTGTTGGGTGATTTATGAAATTGGTTATTGAACCAAACCGATACTTGCTTACCGATGAACAGAGAACCAAACTACTCCCTTATAAAAATACGGCCGACCACGGGAACCACACTCCAGCTGCCATCAGTCAACCAGCAATGAACAGTGGAGTGCTTGTAATTAGTTGGAAGATCACCCTGTAATAGTCTTGTTCTCGAAGAAGGGTTCAGCGTTACCTTTATTCAGGGATGCGACTCCAAACTGGCCTACTTGGCATGAGTACACACCCACTCGAGCCGCCGTGACTCCCCCACACACTCCATATTGTTTGATGATCTCCTAAATTCCCTTTATGTTGCTTACCACTGTCACCCAATTTGTAACCATCTCTCTCTCTCTCTCTCTCTTTCTCTCTCACTCTCTCTCTTTCCCTACCCAGGAAACCTCACCAGGACAAGAGCAAAAACCAGCTGTTAACAAACATTTATTACATAAAGACATAGACAAGGAAATATGTAAAAGTTATAATACAGTGCAGCACCCTGTGCTGCTACAAACCCATAACACTCCAATGTCACCTCAGACGCCATCACATAAACCATATTAGGCTGTTGCTCAATCTTCAGCTCACAACCTCCTGCCCCCTCACTGCTTGGAACTATAATAACTAGTACAACTATATAAATATTTCTCAAACAATATTAAAGAAATCAATCTCTCATCTTACACTGCTCCTTTCATGCCGATATGTGATCAAGCATTCTTTCATACATTAATGTCTCCATATAATTCTCTGTTCTATTTCTCGATGCCCACTGCTAAGAACATCTATCTGGGTCCTCCAACTCAAGTAGGTACTCGTGCAGTTCTTCCAATCTGTTGCACATGAAGTCTCATTCGAATGACAGTAAAGCTCCTCCAAACGACTCCACAGAAGAAACGTGTAGCTCCCGTACACTGGAAGTTCCACTATATCAATGGAATTCCACTCCTCCTTTGAAGTTCTCCTCCACACTTGGAGTTCAGCATATAATCTTCAGACTCGATGTTCCTCCAATATCTTCTCCCATACAAACCTGCAATTCCATTATCAATCCATAATAACATGTTTTCTTATCAACACAGAAATAATAACATATGTTCACATTAATATCACCATCCGACATCACACTCCGCACTGGTCCCAATGAGATGGGTCCTACCCCATCCAGGCGGGTCTACACTGAAATCAAGAACCGACACGACACTGGGGACCATCCACCCTTCAGTCACTCACTGAACACGGGGAAGGCAACATGTACTGCTACTGCCTCCAGCATGTCCTCTCATCTCTAACTCCGTATATCACCACACTGTCTCAATAAAATATCTACCCTACATTCATATATATTATCTATGATCGCTGGGCATACAATCAAGCACTGGCAAATATTACACCAACTAATTATATGAGCTTACTGAAGAATTTGGGACGTGGGGGCGCTCACTACGGCGCTCCAAGATGGCATCACTCTCGGACGTCCAACAAAATCACTTCAGAGCTGCATCTCAAAGCTTTTTTACGCCTGACCTGAGCACGCAAAGTCACCTAGCAGGCCTCACACAGAAATACTTGCTTATTCTCCTCTCCACTCAAGGATATAATACATTAGAGTCCCACACAGTCACGACCACCACTAGGCTTTGGGCTCTCTCTAATATTTCCATAATCACTGAGAAATGATGTACGTCGTGTCCTCAGCAGCATACTCGCCAGTTGTACACTGTAGCCTTCACTCAAACACTTTATCAAAAACGGTATTCTTCTATCTTCCTAGGACACAGTGACACACATCCTTTCCTGGTGACTGTCGCAACTCATGGGACGCGTTACAATGTTTGCCAGCATTGCGTCACAGTACAAAATATCGACATTCTATTCACACTAACATTTACAAGATGCTCATCCTCTGATTGTACACTTTTAAGGCACTCACTGACGTTTACCTCAATAAATTTCCTTCCTCTGACCACTTAATTTCTGGTCAGGTGTGCAGAATAACTCTCATTTGGTAGATTCGTTCCACCAGGCTACCTGGGATCATAACACATTTTTTCCTCACCTACTTAATTCTAACAGATATTGAGGGGACTCTCCTTGGCTCCATGTAAACGGACGTCAAGAAACCCTCATTAAAAGCATGTATTAACTTTGCTCTCTGATAAGTTGTATTTCCTATGATGCATTCATAATAACTATTATATCGCTGTCGTTCTGGTGGCATATAAAAATTAAGGCCTTACTCTCAGATCTTAGTTCATTACATAATTTATCAGTGTAGGGCTCGGCGCTTGGAGAGCCGAGATGCGATATGCTGACACTATATTTACCAGAATTTTCCGAAAGCCACTAACTCTCTAGTGGCCTCGACGAGGACAGGAAGCCGGTAGCTTGTTAAAGGCTCGCCATTTGTCATAATGATATTTTCGAGCTGGATTTACAAATTCAACAGAGTTTTGGCATTTATGAATTCAGTGGGTAAGAGGATCCATGCTTTATACCTGATTTACCTGAGGGCCACTAACATAATAATAATAATAATAATAATTAATAATAATAATAATAATAATAATTATTATTATTCCTAAGAAGGAACAATGAGTTAGTAAGATTACATATGATTGGTATTTTTATATTCTTACAAAGCCATTACCACGCATAGTGTTTCGGGCAAGTCCTTAATCTAACATATCACATTAGATGAAAAGGTGCATTGTAGCAAAGTTATATATCAACATTTAACTACAATATAAATTTACTCAAGTGATTAAACTGGTGAAGATATATGCGTTAAGTATTAATATTGGGGAAGTGGGTAGTACAAGATACACTAGTGGTGTTAACTAGGGTAGGATGTTGGCGGCTTGTCGAAGGGACCCTCATTTGCCTTCATACTTTCCACGTGGCTTTTAAAACCGAGTTTTAACAGAGTTTTGGCATTTGTGGCTTCAGCAGGTGACGGTTCCATGGGTTCATAACCATGTAGGTGAAAATACATCTCCTGTTTTTAATCCTACTTGAGATACCTTAGAATTAAAATTTAAAATTTCTTACTTTTACTTTCCACTATTTGTTACTTTTATATGTCTAAAGATTTTATCGTCGACAACCAAAGAAATTTATTTAGATTTAATTGGTATATCAAAATTATATTAATGACTAAGCAAAATTTATGGTACAAATTTAAATAAGTTTGTTCGTAAAATAAACTTAAGTCTGGAGATGCAAGATTTTGATATTAATTTTTAAAAAGTTATGCTCCTCACTACTCGTTATGCAAATTGAATTTCTGTGTTTTTGAAGGCAGTTATATAACCTATTTGTAAAGTAGTTATACCAACATTAACATTATTACTAGAATCTGGATTATATAAACTCTCCTTTAATTCGTCACTTCAACACTAGTAAGCAATATTATTCAAGTATTTGCTAGCAAGACATTGCAAATCAGATGGCCAAGCCCCAGATAGGCTAACATCATTGCTAAACATATCTAACAACCTAACATCATTGCTAAACATGTTTTAAGTTTATAAATGTTAACCATGGATCATTTTGATTTCACATTTGTATATAATTTTAGTCGTATTTATTTGGAATCATGCATTAAATTGTGCAGTATGTCTTAATTTAGGTTCATTTCTGATTGAGATTTCATGACTTTTCCAAATTACTTGCATTACCTTACTGTGAAACGACGGCATGAGCATATTCTAGATGACAAGGTTTCCCAGATCAGGAAAAAATGCAGAAAAGGCTCTATGACTGTATTGGACTTAAAATAGATGTATTAGACTCAGGCATACAGTACAAAAGATAGGATAAACATAAGCCAGAATTTTTTTTCATTATATTTTTTAACCATTGCACTGCGCAGAGCACCTGTAGGCACTAGATCTGGGGTGCGCAAAGTGCCTGGGGAAGTGAGTGCCTGCTGTGGACGCATGTATTTATAGCGTAGGATTCAAAACTGGCATGCGATGACTCGGGTACGAAATGAATGCCTGAGGCCTCCAGTGATCGTCTGCTATCTAGAAAAAGAATTCCCAACATTCGTTAGGGCCGTAGGGGACCCTCAGTTTCAAGGAAGCAACCATGCCTGATGCATCATCTACAAGCTCCTGCTCCACGTTCAGCCACGGTACTGCAAAACGGCTCTCAGAGGAGAAAATACGGGACATATTGTATGATGATGGACCGATTGTGTACGATTTAGACTACAGTCCAGAAAAAAGACCTAACACAGGGGTCTGACAAAAGTGATAGGGATAATGAGGTGAACGATGTCGAGAGTGTGTACAGTATACGTGCCTCGCCCCAACCCGTCCTCGCAAATTCGTATAGTCAATATTGACTTATTAAATACGTGCATAGGTGACATACTAAATATAATAGTTTACCTTGAAAAGCTTCATAGAAAACACCGACCTTACCTAAATTGTTACTTAATTGTTACTTAACCTATTATAAGTATAGGTTAAGTAATAATTGTAATTACGAAACAATAAGATGCTTATCTTAACATACTAACAAGGTTAGGTAAGGTCGGTGTTTTCTATGAAGCTTTTCAAGGTAAACTATTATATTTAGTATGTCACCTATGCACGTATTTAATAAGTCAATATTTACTATACGAATTTGCGAGGACGGGTTGCTCGCCCAGCCTCCCACACCACCGTGGGTCAACACCACTAGAGTTACCATCACCATCTGTGTCACCTGACGTGAGTTTACTTGGTGATAATACATATAATGAGTCAGTTTCTGGATTCAGTGACATAGGCTCAGATACGAGCAGTGCTGACGAAGCAAGTACAAGCGACTATGGTGTAACTAGGCGGGGTTTTGCTGCCCCAGGAACACGACGAAGCAAGCACCTGCGTGTCACGCGGCCTGAAGACAAAGACCACAGAGCGCCCTTGACGTCAGGTGTTCGTGGTAGGCCTATACTGCGCAGAACAGCCTAATCTCCTGGCATACTCATACGCAGCTCTAGCACAAGACGACGTAGCCATGGTGTTGGCACCTGTGCTGGTGGTGCTTGAGCTGGAATTGGTGCAAAAACTAAAAACACTGGTGTACTTGTGTGGGAAATGTAGGGGTTTTTAGCATTGTGCATGAAGATGAGGCCTGATAAGATAAACACGTGACCAAGATTATTGGAACAAAGACAGCCTTGTTCCAACTCCCTTCTTCAATAGGTACATATCACGTGAGAGGTTCCTGCTGCTTCTCAGGTGCCTGTACTTTGAGAACATTGCTAATAAAGACAGACACGACAGACTTTGGAAAGTACAGAAGATATTTAGTGATTCGAGAGGAAAGTTCCGTGACTATTTTGTACCATCACAGAATGTTGTGATAGATGAATCCCTAGTTCTGTTCAAGGGACGATTGGCGTTCAAGCAGTACATTCCATCAAAGTAGCACAGGTTTGGACTGAAGTTCTTTGTGCTATGTGATTGCGAGACTGATATGGACATGATATAGTATTCAGGTACAGACGTTGACATACCAGGTCAAGATCCACACGGGTTCTCAGGCAGTGTTGTGAAAACACGCAAGGAACCATTGCTGTACAAGTACATGTGTATACTGTACATGCACAACTACTATACCAGCTCCTTGCCGACCAGATTTCTCTTTGACCACAACACCGGCGTATGTGGCACTGTCAAGGCCCACAGGAGGGAAATGCCAGTGTTTGGCATTGGTATTGCATTGGGTGAATGCTAGTATCCATGCAGTGGAGGGACAGTCGCGAGGTGAATATGTTGACAATTATTCACACAGGTGCCATGTTGAACAGTGGCAAAGTGAACTTTGCAACACGGTGTCATTGACTACAATGTAACTATACTGTTAGTAGATAAATGTGACATAATGGTTGGTGCCGTCGAGTGTGTGCGAAAAAACGTGAAGTGGATGAAGATATTCTCTTTCCACCTCGTTGACGTTGCAATGGTGAACTGTTTCAACACATATCTCATGAAATCTGGCAAGAGACCACCAATCCGTACATCCAGTGTTGCTCTAGTTTCACAACTACTGTTGACATATGGGGTGGAGGGCAGTGCTGTGCCGCATGGGGTGCCAGCAACAATTTCTCGCACAGTTCTTGACAGACTCAGGGGTAAAAACGTTCTGGCTGTACACGAGCTAGGCTATATTCCAAGCACGAGAAAAGCATAAACTTGCCTGTGTTGTTTGCAAGAACACGCAATGCTGGGAACAGAAACAAAGCTCAATCTACACTTGGTGCGTTCAGCGCAAAGAATGCCTTGTGCCCCGTATTTTTTTTTCAGGGATATTCCTGCGCAGGCCCTAAGCCTCTGGCTGGCCCACTAAGTGTTGCTTGTTTCTGTTTTACTTGGGCGGAGTATGAGTATTTATGACTCGTATGGTCCCTTCAGTAAGATTTTGCCATATGTGTTTAACAACTTCTTCTGCTCTGTTGAATCTAAGTTGAAATCTTAATGGGCTGTAACTGTGCACTGTGTTAGATAATGTTCCAGTGGTCTGTCGGGCATTTCTCCACAGTGCTGACATTGTGTCCCGTTGACTGCTTCACTGATTATCACATGCTCGTGCAGTTCTGTGTTGATAGGTGATGTATATAGTCTGTGATAGTGTTCAGTGTGTAAATAAGTTGTAAATGTACATAATTGAACATGTGTTACGAACTAGCCACCACCGTCTGAGTGTGGCCTGGTAATTCCAGCGCCATCTATAACGACTACACACCATCCCCCCTGATATTGGACGGTACATAGACAACGCCATCTATTGGTGGTGGCGTGACAACGCCAAATGGCTCTGGTTTCCTGCCTCGGCTAGCAACCTGTCTTCGCAAATTCGTATAGTCAATATTGACTTATTAGTTACCTGCCTAGGTGACATACTAAACATAATAGTTTACCTTGAAAATCTTCATAGAAAACACCGACCTTACCTAACCTACTTAGTATGTTAAAATAAGCATCTTATAGCTTCGTAATTACAATTGTTACTTAACCTATTATAGGTATAGGTTAGGTAATAATTGTAATTACGAAGCAATAAGATGCTTATCTTAACATACTAAGTAGGTTAGGTAAGGTTGGTGTTTTCTATGAAGCTTTTCAAGGGAAACTATTATGTTAAGTATGTCACCTATGCACATATTAAATAAGTCAATATTGACTATACGAATTGTCCATTTAACTGATGACGTGTTTGTGTCCACTGAGGGGACGTAGGGCAGCAGTGGTAAAGAAAATGAGTTTGCCTTGGGCAATCAACGTACTCTCCACTTGGTCCTGGAAGACAACCATGTAAGCCGCCGCCAATCTTAGCAGTGTGTTGGCTACTTGATTTACGCAGTATTGATGAAGATCGGCGTACCCGGGAATTGGCTTGGGAGAGCATCGGATGATAGTGTAATGTAATGAAGTTACATTACATTGTAATGTAATAACTGTGCCTGTATTGAAGTGGTGCTAGCCTGTTGCTAGAGACTTCTGCCAGGGGTTAGCTACCCCTGCATTTGGCTGTTGGTAACCTCGATCAACGAGTGGCTGAAGTTCTCTTCCAGCCAGTAGCTGGAGAGTGGTGGGGGGGGGGGTAGGCACCGTGTGACACTATCTGTATTCACCTAGTTGTATTCACCTAGATCAGGAAAAAATGCAGAAAAGGCTCTATGACTGTATTGGACTTAAAATAGATGTATTAGACTCAGGCATACAGTACAAAAGATAGGATAAACATAAGCCAGAATTTTTTTTCATTATATTTTTTAACCATTGCACTGCGCAGAGCACCTGTAGGCACTAGATCTGGGGTGCGCAAAGTGCCTGGGGAAGTGAGTGCCTGCTGTGGACGCATGTATTTATAGCGTAGGATTCAAAACTGGCATGCGATGAGTCGGGTACGAAATGAATGCCTGTGGCCTCCAGTGATCGTCTGCTATCTAGAAAAAGAATTCCCAACATTCGTTAGGGCCGTAGGGGACCCTCAGTTTCAAGGAAGCAACCATGCCTGATGCATCATCTACAAGCTCCTGCTCCACGTTCAGCCACGGTACTGCAAAACGGCTCTCAGAGGAGAAAATACGGGACATATTGTATGATGATGGACCGATTGTGTACGATTTAGACTACAGTCCAGAAAAAAGACCTAACACAGGGGTCTGACAAAAGTGATAGGGATAATGAGGTGAACGATGTCGAGAGTGTGTACAGTATACGTGCCTCGCCCCAACCCGTCCTCGCAAATTCGTATAGTCAATATTGACTTATTAAATACGTGCATAGGTGACATACTAAATATAATAGTTTACCTTGAAAAGCTTCATAGAAAACACCGACCTTACCTTCATTGTTACTTAATTGTTGTTGATAGGTGATGTATATAGTCTGTGATAGTGTTCAGTGTGTAAATAAGTTGTAAATGTACATAATTGAACATGTGTTACGAACTAGCCACCACCGTCTGAGTGTGGCCTGGTAATTCCAGCGCCATCTATAACGACTACACACCATCCCCCCTGATATTGGACGGTACGTAGACAACGCCATCTATTGGTGGTGGCGTGACAACGCCAAATGGCTCTGGTTTCCTGCCTCGGCTAGCACCTGTCTTCGCAAATTCGTATAGTCAATATTGACTTATTAGTTACCTGCCTAGGTGACATACTAAACATAATAGTTTACCTTGAAAATCTTCATAGAAAACACCGACCTTACCTAACCTACTTAGTATGTTAAAATAAGCATCTTATAGCTTCGTAATTACAATTGTTACTTAACCTATTATAGGTATAGGTTAGGTAATAATTGTAATTACGAAGCAATAAGATGCTTATCTTAACATACTAAGTAGGTTAGGTAAGGTTGGTGTTTTCTATGAAGCTTTTCAAGGGAAACTATTATGTTAAGTATGTCACCTATGCACATATTAAATAAGTCAATATTGACTATACGAATTGTCCATTTAACTGATGACGTGTTTGTGTCCACTGAGGGGACGTAGGGCAGCAGTGGTAAAGAAAATGAGTTTGCCTTGGGCAATCAACGTACTCTCCACTTGGTCCTGGAAGACAACCATGTAAGCCGCCGCCAATCTTAGCAGTGTGTTGGCTACTTGATTTACGCAGTATTGATGAAGATCGGCGTACCCGGGAATTGGCTTGGGAGAGCATCGGATGATAGTGTAATGTAATGAAGTTACATTACATTGTAATGTAATAACTGTGCCTGTATTGAAGTGGTGCTAGCCTGTTGCTAGAGACTTCTGCCAGGGGTTAGCTACCCCTGCATCTGGCTGTTGGTAACCTCGATCAACGAGTGGCTGAAGTTCTCTTCCAGCCAGTAGCTGGAGAGTGGTGGGGGGGGGGGGGGTAGGCACCGTGTGACACTATCTGTATTCACCTAGTTGTATTCACCTAGTTGTGCTTGCGGGGGTTGAGCTCTGCTCTTTCGGCCCGCCTTTCAACTGTTACTTAATATTAATTTTTTATTTTTTTTCTCTCCCCCCCTCCCCCCAGCAAGCAGCCCGTAGCAGCTGTATAACTCCCAGGTACATATTTACTGTTAGGTAACAGGAGCATCAGGGTGAAGGAAACTGCCCAGTTTTTCAGCTGTGCCGAAGGCTCGAACGCCGGTCCCTAGGTCCACGTGTCAAGAGTGCTGTCTACTCGGCCACACCCACCGCTCTTGAACCCCGGTCCCTAGGTCCACGTGTCAAGAGTGCTGTCTACTCGGCCACCACCCACCCTGTGGATTGGCCCACGTACAAAGTGAACTCGCGAGGGATTCTCAGTGTGGACGAGGTACTGAGTGGTGGAAACCCTGGAACTGACGAATACTGCATTGTGTGCTTTTGGGTGTCCTGTGTGAAAGCGACATTTGTACATTAGTATAGTAATATATTCCATTTTTATGTATCTATTTATGATGATGGTAAATACATTGTTGAAGGAAATAGTGTTTTGTTCATCCCCCCCATATTTATTGCACTATATAGCCAAATCTTGAAAACGTACTACCGACTCGGGGTCGGATATTACAAACAAGGTTCACCCTTCAAGAACCCGGTTACTGGTCCATAGTGAACGTAACAACGTGTAATATAGAAATATGAACAATGTTTTTGGACACATTTGTGATACATGTAACAGTTTTTTTTGAACAGAACGATTGTTTTATTTCTTGAATTGTGTAAACCCCTTCAATATACATAGGATTAGCTAAAAAAAAAAAGAAATGCATTTGTAATTTGCGGAAAAAACGAACATAATAATATTTGTGGCAACTCGCGTTTGTTGAATCTGGTGCGCGACTGCCTCCGTAGTCTATGGCACGTGCGACCACCAAACTGTGACATCACATGGCATTTTTTGGATGCCACTGTGGCCAAAGTACATTTGTACAACATTTTCAACCTGTTTGTGATCTAGGGAGGATATTTAATACTTTTTGAGGGGGAAAAAATTGCATCGAATTTTTTGTACGCACAATGGGACTGTCGTATTTTATGCAGCACAGCACGGTGGCTAAATAACAATTACATACAAATATTTTTACAGCTGAAAGGACTTGCTGTTAATCGCAGGTGCACTTGTCAGTTAAAAAAATAAATTAGGTTTATTGTTTCAAAGTCAAATTGTACTCACCTAATTGTATTTGAAGGAGTTGAGCTTTGTCTCTTTGGTCCCGCCTCTTGACTGTCAATCAACTGGTGTACAGATTCCTGAGCCAACGGGGCTCTATCATACCTGCATTTGAAACTGTGTATGGAGTCAGCCTCCACCACATCACTGCCTAGTGCATTCCATTTATTAACTACTCTGACACTGAAAAAAATTCTTTCTAACGTCTCTGTGGCTCAACTAGGTACTAAAGTTCCACCTCTGTCCCCTTGTTTGTGTCCCACCTGTGCTGAAGAGTTTGTCTTTGTCCACCCTATCAATTCCCCTGAGAATTTTGTAGGTGGGTATAATGTCTCCCCTTACTCTAATGTTTTCCAGGGACGTGAGGTTCAGCTCCTTTATCCTTTCCTCGTAGCTCATACCTCTCAGTTCCGGGACGAGCCTGGTGGCATACCGCTGAATCTTCTCTAACTTTGTCTTGTGTTTAACTAGGTATGGACTCCAGGCTGGAGCTGAATATTCCAGGATTGGTCGAACATAAGTGGTATACAGGGTCCTGAACGATTCTTTACACAAGTTTCTAAAGGCAGTTCTTATGTTGGCCAGTCTAGCATATGCCGCTGATGATATTGTGATGGTAAAGTAGTGGAGTATGGTGTTCGGCAGTCTTCCACTGGCAGATGTCAAAGCCAGGCCACATATAACAAAACAAAAAGTAAAAAAAAAAGAAAAATTAAGAAGAATGACTGCTTGTCTGATAATCTGTGGTAAGGTAAGGGAAGAGACACGAAACAAAAATAATAAACAATGAAATTTAATTATTCTAGAAAACAAATTTAAATAAAGACAAATTCTTGGCTGAACAACGTGAATAGATAACAAGTGAAAAAGAACTAACATAAAAATGAATTACGTTAACAGGAGGACAATATGAAACACGAATGAAATATAAAAGGGTCAATATATAAAAATGGTGCTGGGAATATATGCGCAAGCTATAGATTGCTATTTGATCACACGAGGTGAATCAACTAGGAGTTCACAGCTGAAGAGCACAAGATACTCTGAGGTGGTGCAGTGCGCTGGCTTCAACGTTGACTTGACGACGTGCGTGAGTGGTGGAGAACTGAAGTGGCGTGATGTCGAGCAGCCAATGAGAATGCAGGAAGACCCACAACTCGGTAGTTTGCTAGTGAAGTGCAGTCGGCGAGGAGCTGGCGGTGAGGGGTGTGTGGGGGAGGGGGGTGCAGGTGCGTGTGGTTGTCTTGATATATACGTTTAAGCTACTGGAAGAACGTATCTTGAATGTTGCTGGGAATGTGACGAATATAGGGAAGAGCAGGCTCAATCTCTTGGAAGAGATTATCGTCACAACTCTCCCCCAAAGCCTGCGGTTCCGGTGAAGTCACGTTCACGGGAGGTAGAGTGGTAGGTGGTGCAGGCTCTACCTCAGTGATGCTGGAGAGGGCGTCTGATATGATGTAGTCAGACTTCTGTGTGTAGCAATCTCCAGGCTGAAATGTTGCAGCTAGCAAGCCCATTGTGGAAGTAGTCGATGGTTGAGTTGGGCTAGCTGCAGGAAGTGAAGATGGTTGTGGTCCATGTAGATGGTAGTGGATCGAGTACTTTGCAGATATGGTGCAAAGTGTTGCAAGCTCAGGACGATGAGTAGCTCCTTTTTGATCGTGCTGTCTTTTATGGTAGTTGGTAGGTAGCATTTCTTCGCCTTGTTGTACCAGGTCACCCCCGATGCCGGTACCACTAGCGTCGATAAGGAAGATGGGAGACTTGGTGATATCTGGCGAGGCGAGAGTAGTATTAGAATAAGGTAAAGGAGCACTATTACTATTATTGTCCTGAAAGTGATTATTGATGTTAGTAAGGATTTCCGAATTAGAAAGCGCTGTCTCAGTGTCAGTGCTTTCGGAAGGAGAAGCAGGGAAGGTCTCACTGTGTCTGTATGGTCCTGTAAAGGTGGAATAGTTGGTTAGCACAGTGGGAGGAACACCATGATAAATCTTCAGTAGGTTGATGTGGCACAGCTGGGTCTTCCGCCGCCTATCGGGGGTTTCGAGAACGTAGTTGAAGTTATTCCTGCACTCCTTAACACGGTAGGGTCCTGAAAACCTGTTTTGTAAAGGAGAACCTGGGATAGGGAAATAGGCAAGGACTAAGTCTCCCGGTTTAAACTTCCTTACTTGGCAGTGCTGGTCGTAACGAGTCTTCATCCTCTCTTGGGCTTTCAGTAGGTTGTTTCTGGCAAAGGAATGGACCCTCTCTAGAATGTGTCGGAGGTTTTGAAGAAACTGGGGCACATTCTGATGCTCACTGAAGGTGGCATCACGTAGAGAATCCTTGAAAGCCTTGAGAGGTGTACGGCACTTACGTCCGTAGAGCATCTCATAAGGAGATACTCCTAGTGACTCGTTGGGAAGACTTCTGAAAATACACATGATGAGATCAAGTTGCCTATCCCAATCCTTTGAGGTCTCATTACAAAACTTTTTTAAGAGTGCCTTGATAGTCTGATGACTACGTTCAAGAGAACCCTGTGAAGCAGGATGATAGGGGCTGGACAGTACCTGTTTGATGTTGAACTCCTCCAGAGTCCGTTTGAAGAGATCACTGGTGAAGTTGGTGCCACAGTCGCTCTGAATCTCCCTCGGAAATCCATACTGGGTGAAGATCTTTAATAAATTCTTCACCACTGTAGCAGCCGTAATGTTTTTCACTGGAACTGCTATCGGGAATCTGGTGGTAGGACACAGGATGGTTAAGATATAGGCGTTGCCGGAACTGGTCCGAGGCAAAGGACCAACACAGTCAATAATAAGTCTGTGGAAAGGTTCCTCAGGCACCTGGATGGGTGTCAGTGGTGCTCTGGGAATAGAAACATTCGGTTTACCTGCCATCTGACACACGTGGCATTGCTTGACATGTTGCTTGACATCATTAACCATACCTGGCCAGTAGTAGTCTTGACGAATCCCATGGTAAGTCTTGTTGAACCCGTAGTGTGATAGTGCTCCGTGGGCCAGGTGTAGAATCGTGGGCCGCAGGCTGGTAGGAATCACTAGTTGTTCAACGTTTGCCCAATCGTCCTCCTCCTTCAGTTTACTGGGTCTGTATCGGCGATAGAGTAACTCGTTCTCCAAGAAGAACCCAGGAATACTGTCGGATTGAGTCTCAGCCTGAAAGAATAATGGTGTCAAGGTAAGATCTTCCCTCTGTAACTTACGGAACTCCAAAGCGGTCAGATTAGGGGGTAGTTTCGAAGGGTCTTGAGGGACAGCGGTAGCAGTAGAGTCAGCTGGCTGTGGTCGTGCAGCTTGAGCACGGGTGGTCACCATAACAGGAGGAGAAACTTCATCACTCTCTTGAACCTTTGCTGGAACATGCTTAAAAATCGGATTATCCAACACAGAGTTACCCACCTGGGGTTTGTCCTTGACGATCAGGTTGGTCGGTTGCAGGTCTTCTGCCAAGTCGTTGCCCAGGAGAAGTTGCACTCCAGGCATGGGAAAAGGCTTTTCCCTGACGGCGACTTGGACTTCACCGGTCACGAAGGGACAATCCAGGTGGACTCTGGCGAGAGGATAAGGAGTAGTAGCAGTAAGGTCAGTGATGAATACAGTCTCTCCTGTGTAGGCGACGTTGGGCACAGCTGATTTCAAGACGATCGATTGAAGAGCCGCTGTGTCCCTCAAGATCTTAAGTCCAAAACGTCCCTCAGAATCTGAACCGTTGGTAGTGATAGTTCCTGGATACAGATGCTTGCTAAAGAGAGAGAGATCATTAACATGAACACCAACATTCATTACAGGCTTACCGGACTTAGGGGAGTAGGTTTGGGCTTAGTGTATTCTGTGTTACCTTTAGATTGGGACTTACCACATTTTTCTATGGTATGTCCATAGAGTCGACAATACCTACAGTACAGTTGAGAGGTACCTTGATCTGGGCTCACTTTCTCGTAACTGTACCAAGACTTCTTACTGGTAGGTTGTTCTGGTGTCAGCCGGTGGATGAGGCTGTAAGTGTCAGCTGACTTCGCGCATTTCACCAAATCGGTCTCTTCCTTATCTGCTAAGTATAGGCGGACAGGAGGAGGTACACGCCTCAAGAATTCTTCAACCAGCATGAGGTTGACAAGCTCTGGAAAAGTAGAGACATGTGCTGCCTCCAGCCATTTCATGAAATATCTCCGTTTGGTGTTAGCAAATTCTAAGAAGGTGGTGGTACTTGCCTTTACGTAGTCACGGAACTTTCGTCGGTAGCTTTCGGTGGAGAGAAGGTAGGCGTCCAACACAGCTTGCTTCAGGGTTGTGTAGTCGTT
The DNA here is from genome assembly GCA_020271785.1 of Procambarus virginalis. Lineage (NCBI taxonomy): Eukaryota > Metazoa > Arthropoda > Malacostraca > Decapoda > Cambaridae > Procambarus > Procambarus virginalis. The sequence goes on along the minus strand of WNGS01016513.1, from coordinate 98,474 downwards.
TTCAGATGCCAAAGTGCTGAGTGTGACTGCTGCTCTACCTGTTAGATGTACTCGGAGAAGGGTAGCCCATTGGTCGTCAGGCCAACTAAGTTGATTAGCAAGGGTCTCAAAAGTCGTGAAAAAAACATCAACCTCCGTTTCTATGAACGGTGGCATTAACTTACTTGCATGGGAGATATTGAAACTGGGAGGAAGACTAGCTGCAGCTTGCTGCAGTTGAGCTTGGTGTGTATTGTCCATCGTGAGTTCTCTTTCATGACATTCTAGAGCCGCTTCCGCTTGCCGTTTGTCGTGTTCGCGTTGCATCTCTAGTTGTTGTCGTCTTGTTTCAAGTTGTACTCTTTCACGCTCTTTGAATAAAGCCAACTCACGTTCTTGCTGTCCTTTGAGGAGGAGGGCCTCTCTTTCACTCTCTTCTTTCCTCAGTGCGGCCTCTCGCTCTTTGAGGCGGATTTCTCGATCTTGTTGTTCCTTAAGCAATGCGGCTTCTCGTTCCTTGAGGGCCACCTCTCGCTCTCGCTCTTCCTTTCTGATGGCAGCTGCTTCCTTTTGTTGCTCCCGCTCGATCTTAGCAAGTTCTAGTTTGAGCTTCATTGCTGTCAAGTCATGCTTATCTGAAATAGTGTATTGTTCGTGAGTATCAGAGTCTATAATACCTTCTTCTAAAAAATGATCTAATAGTAGGTTATGTACTTCATACTTGTTGGCTCCATGGGGAACTTCTACGTGATACTCATGTGCAAGAGTTAACAAGTCGACCCTCTTAGCATGGCATAAGTTGTCTATTTCACCTTCTGGATCTGTCTTGAAAGCTTGCATACGAAACATGGTGAAATTAGCAAATAAATGAGACACGAATATACTGTGATGATATGGTGAATGTCAGAAACAGGAAACGTGGCAACTGCTACCTATCCTGTGAAATTGTTAATAATTAAAGTTAATTCAAGATGGTAAATGATCAAGGTCGCAGGAAATCTTGTACCCGGTACTCACTGTGGGAGGATAAAGGCAAGAAAATCCTACTAATTAGTTGAAACTGAGTTTCGAAAAACAAGTGAAACACTAAATGGTTCCAAAGTAAATTAGGTAGTCCAAAAATGTAGGCATACCTTGCCGAGTCACTATAGAACATAAGCAAGTTTCCCACTGAAATTAAATATGGTACTTACAGAATTAGCGAACTTCGTGCTCAAAAGAAAGAAAGCTAATTCCCTACCTTAAGTAAGTACCATCAATTCTGACCGACGAGTAGGGGTGCGAGTGTCAACTGGTGACGAGAACTATTGGCGAGGTCCCAACTCGTCAATAAAAGTCCGTGCGAGAGGAACGATGGCCCTCTTTGTCCTCCTAGAGTCGGATTGCAGAAATTAGGTGCTATTGACCCGGAGACAGACCACAGTACCAGGGTACCTATATGATAATCTGTCGAAAATATGAGAAATATCTGAGGGACAAAAGGTGTTAAGCACGGGTAATAACACGGAGGGAGAGACGACCAATTAAGAGTATGACTGCGGCCTACAGTCACCACGTAATCCAAAGTTGTCTCACACTCACCATATGCTACTCCCGTAATGCACAATATACACAGCACCATATGAATAATAAAAGTGATTAGTGAAAATATTGAAAGCAAGGGAATGAAGCCAAGTACGCTTACCACAATTACCAATACCTGAGTGAAGCTCCCAAGTATACGTGAGACTCCTAGGACAGGCCCCCAATTATATGTGACGGTAAAGTAGTGGAGTATGGTGTTCGGCAGTCTTCCACTGGCAGATGTCAAAGCCAGGCCACATATAACAAAACAAAAAGTAAAAAAAAAGAAAAATAAAGAAGAATGACTGCTTGTCTGATAATCTGTGGTAAGGTAAGGGAAGAGACACGAAACACAAAATAATAAACAATGAAATTTAATTATTCTAGAAAACAAATTTAAATAAAGACAAATTCTTGGCTGAACAACGTGAATAGATAACAAGTGAAAAAGAACTAACATAAAAATGAATTACGTTAACAGGAGGACAATATGAAACACGAATGAAATATAAAAGGTCAATATATAAAAATGGTGCTGGCAATATATGCGCAAGCTATAGACCGCTATTTGATCACACGAGGTGAATCAACTAGGATTTCACAGCTGAAGAGCACAAGATATTCTGAGGTGGTGCAGCGCGCTGGCTTCAACGTTGACTTGACGACGTGCATGAGTGGTGGAGAACTGAAGTGGCGTGATGTCGAGCAGCCAATGAGAATGCAGGAAGACCCACAACTCGGTAGTTTGCTAGTGAAGTGCAGTCGGCGAGGAGCTGGCGGTGAGGTGTGTGAGGGGGGAGGTGGGTGCAGGTGCGTGTGGGTGTCTTGATATATACGTTTAAGCTACTGTAGAACGTATCTTGAATGTAGCTGGGAATGTGACGAATATAGGGAAGAGCAGGCTCAATCTCTTGGAAGAGATTATCGTCACAATATCCTTTTGATGTGGGCCTCTGGGGACAGGTTCGGTGTGATATCAACTCCTAGATCTTCTCTCTATTTCTCTCTATTTGACTCTTGCAGGATTTCACCTCCCAGATGGTAACCTTGTTCAACCTCCCGCTCCCTTTGCCTAATTTCATTACCTTTCACCTGAGTTGAACTTTAGCAGCCATTTTCTAGACCATTCCTCGACTTTGTCCAGGTCATCCTGTAGTCTCTGTTCATCTTCATCCGTCTTGATTCTTCTCATAATTTTTTGCATCATCAGCAAACATTGAGAGGAACGAGTCTATACCTCCGGAAGATCGTTTAAAAATATTAGAAACAGGATGGGACCACGTACTGAGCCCTGTGGGATTCCGCTGGTGACATCTTGCCACTCTGATGTCTCCCCCCTTAACTCGCCATTAATCACCTTGTGTAACAGAGGAAGAGGTCTTAAACACACACATTCTTCAATGCTACATGTAAAGGAATCAACCGAGCGATCTACCTCATCACATAATGATAAATTTAAACCATCGATTGTAGGCCATGATTACTCAAAGTCAGCAGAATCTTCAGTCTGTAGTGTGCAAGCAGATAAAAAAATTACTGTAGAACATGCAACACAATAAGTGTTAAATAAAAATGCAGCAAAAATGAAGTTAGGTAAGGGTTTGTCCTAGTTAAAATTTAATAGCTAACACTTGACAAGCTTTTGTAATTAATGTAATATAAAGACGTATAAATTGCAAGCTGTCGACAAGGATATGGTCGTATCGGACACAAGACGATTTGACAAAGCTCTTTTCTGCTTGCTAAAATCTCTCCCCCCTCCCCGTTAGATCGTTGATGCCGTGAGGAGGCTTAGTGGGTGGCTGCCGGAGTGTGATGCTCCTAGGGACAGTCCTCTGTCCTTTTGTGGCCTTGTGCTCCTGCTGCTGTCCTCTCTAATTGCGCTGAACAACTTGTCCTTTTCCTTCTGTTTCGTTTTTCTCCCTCCTCTTCTCTTATCTGCTTGTCGTTTCCTGCCGACCTTTTGCTTGTTTTGGTTATTCCTTTGAACTTCTTCTACTTTGACGCCCGGGTGCTTGAGAGGCCTACTCTTGCACCGTAGAACTGTAGTACCCAACGTCGGGAGCGAGGGGAATCTTTTATTGTCAATCCCCCTTTCGTCACTGAACCCCCCCTCCCTCACTGTTCAGCCCATTGACGACATGAGGGGGGCTTAGTGGGCTGCTGCTGGAGTGTGATGCTCCTTGGGACAGTCCTCTGTCCTTTTGTGGTCTTGTGCTCCTGCTGCTGTCCTCTCTAATTATGTTGAACGCCTTTTCCTTTTCCTTCTGTTTCGTTTTTCTCCCCCCTCTTCTCCTATCTGCTTGTCATTTCCTGCCGACCTTTTGCTTGTTTCGTTTATTCCTTTGGACTTCTTCTATTTTGACGCCCGGATGCTTGAGGAGGCATACTCTTGCACCCAGAACTGTAGTACCTCAGAACTGTAGTACCCAACTCCGAGCGAGGGGAACCTTTATTGTCAATCCCCTTTCGTCGCTGAACCTGATCTCGACGGACTGTAGGTTCTTAATGTGGCGTTTGTGGGGCGTATAACTCACGAAGGCACCCCTAGGGGGCCCCGGCATGATCGGCGATAGCTTCCTGTTGGGTGTTCCTGCATCTAACTTGTGGCTCCAGTGGGTTAGGGGCACATTCGGGATGAATTTCTTTCTCTTCATCTTTATGTCGTTGAATGTTTCTGTTGTACCCTCTCAGGCTCGTGGGGTGGGCGACCAAAGCCCCCAAGTCGGCTTGTATTGGAAGACCAGGCTCTATAACCCCCGCTGCATTGGGCCCCCAACCTATTGCTACCGTCCTTTGACCCATCCTGACTTCTTATCTCCCAGCTCCCCTCCCTCCTCTGTGGTTGGGTCGAGCCTCCAGCCCGCAGTGGCGACCACTTCGTCCCCTGTTGCGGCTAAGTCTCTTGTTGTGACTACTGTGCCTTTAGACCCCTCTCTCTCTGGACGTTCTCAACGCCGTCAGCGCCGCGGCCGCCAATCGCTCGTTTCCTTCCTGTATGATGCGTATCAGGCCTTGTTTGGTCCTGCTTCATTGGCCAAATACTTTGATCTCCGTCCTCTTGATTCTGCGCCTCCGTGATGATTTCTCCCTCTATCGGCATCACGTTGGATTCCATGGATGCGTCTGTTACCTTCAACCCCCACTCGTCTCGGTACACGCGTCGTTTGACTGCTCCTTCTCAGGATGCAGCTTCCCGCTTGGCTGGCTTATCTTGCCTTGGCACGAGATCCCTGTTTGGGTCTCTTAAGAACGTTCGGTTGAATGCCAGTGTTGGCACTATTCTCCTTCCACCCCATGTTGCAACCCCGGTGTTCGGAATGTGCAGGACTGCCACGATGGACATTCGGAATATCCATGATGCCCAAGGCTATTCTGTCCTCCAGGTAGACTCGTTTAACTCGTCCCCACTCGTGGTCGTCGCTGTAAACCCCTTCGAGTTGTGAAGATCACCTTTGATGGTAGAAACCTTCCATCCTCTGTCATTCTTGCTGGTGCCAGGTTCTCTGTCCAGTAGTATATTCCTTCTCCTCGGCTTTGAATCAAGTGCTGGGTGTTGAAGCATGGTGCTCTCCG
>WNGS01016513.1:44166-68325 GCA_020271785.1 Procambarus virginalis | reverse complement strand
GTTTCCACTCACGCTTCGTTCCTCGCCAGTCTTCGTCTTCTCTCATCCCGGCTCGTCTTCTGTAATTGCGCTGTCTCTTCACAGCAGCACATTCTATTGTTCCTCCGTCCAGCAACGTCTTCTCTTTTGCATAGCCCAAGGCAGGATGTGGAGTCTTGATTAGGGAGTACACTGACATCGGCATTGTAGATATTGTTATTGGATGCCGCTTAACTGACAATGTCTCTTCGACGCAGGCTGAACTCCAAGGTGTATTAGCAGAATTATGGAGTAGTCAAAAGTTACAGCCCCGCTCATGTGCCAGGTAAGTCCATTACTGGCTCACCATAGCTCGTGCTACTTGGAACTTTTTGTTCCCAGTAGCTGAATCTATAACAACAACAGAAGTAGTCAAATGTGGTAATACTGTTGAATAAGGAAGTTAATGAGATAGAAAAAACCTCTTGTTGATATTGTATGTCAAATAGCTTTGAAACAAATAAAACAAGAATCAAGATGACGGGCGCCTGACAGCTGAGTGGACAGCGCTTTCTTTCACCCATATGCCCCTGTTACCTAGTAGTAAATATTTACCTGGGAGTTAGACAGCTGCTACGGGCTGCTTCCTGAGGGGGGGGGTGAAAAAAAAGGAGGTCTGGTCAAGGACCGGGCCGCGTGGACGCTAAGCCCGAAATCATCACAAGATACCTCAAAATGACCCAAGAGGATGAGGAAAATGTAAAGAAATGGCAATGGTGGACAGTAGTAACACACGTAAGAATTATGCAATAATAAATAGAAATTCATCCTTCACGTATGTTAGAGGAAAGTCTACTTGGAGGGATTCAATTTACATGAGATTAAGATAGGATACAAATGTATCTGGCAATACGGTGTTGATGTCAGTGAAAAAGATAAGGAGAGCAAATTATGCAATATGGTGCACGCTCACACCTGTTCTACCTCTTCGCCCTTACTTTATTACTTCATTATTTTGTAATGAAGTATTACACTTCGTTACACATGAACAAAGATTTGTTCATTTGATGCATCACGCTATTGTGATTTCTGTGTGTAATGAAGTAAGGGCGAAGAGGTAGAATAGCTTATTGACAGAGCTCGGGTGCATTGGGAAATTGTTTAAAAACTTTGTTTGTGTTTCGGAGACACTGCAGGATCCGTAGTAGGTCAAGTTGATTTCCCTGTTACAATTCTTATCATGTCATGGTTGTTGATTTGTGGAACTACAGGGTTGTTGATTTGTGGAACCAATTGTCGCGTAACATTGTGGAGGTGGGGTCCCTCGATTGTTTCAAGCATGGGTTGGACATGTATATGAGTGGGATTGGGTGGTTATAAATAGGAGCTGCCTCGTATGGGCCAATAGGCCTTCTGCAGTTGCCTTTGTTCTTATGTTCTTATGTTCTTATGTCATAGCTTAGTCGATTAAGGCGCGTTTGGGATCCTCTCGGACGTAGGTTCGAACCCTCGTCACGGCCCTTGTGGATTTGTTCATAAAGAAAAAAGTAGTGTACCACATCCAATTGTTTGGATGTGTGATAATGATATGATAGAAAAAGGTACTTAGGAGATACAAGAATTTTGCCCCACGAGTGTAACACTTATATGCTGTGTTTAAGATATTAACCTGCAATGTGATTCTTGTACTGTGATTTGTGTTTTTTGTACTTACTAAATTTGTGCGCCCCTTGAGGGACTACTTTGTGCACCCCTTGAGGGACTACTTTGTGCGCCCCTTGAGGGACTACTTTGTGCGCCCCTTGAGGGACTACTTTGTGCGCCCCTTGAGGGACTACTTTGTGCACCCCTTGAGGGACTACTTTGTGCACCCCTTGAGGGACTACTTTGTGCACCCCTTGAGGGACTACTTTGTGCACCCCTTGAGGGACTACTTTGTGCACCCCTTGAGGGACTACTTTGTGCACCCCTTGAGGGACTACTTTGTGCACCCCTTGAGGGACTACTTTGTGCACCCCTTGAGGGACTACTTTGTGCACCCCTTGAGGGACTACTTTGTGCACCCCTTGAGGGACTACTTTGTGTGCCCCTTGAGGGACTACTTTGTGCACCCCTTGAGGGACTACTTTGTGCACCCCTTGAGGGACTACTTTGTGCACCCCTTGAGGGACTACTTTGTGCACCCCTTGATGGACTACTTTGTGCACCCCTTGAGGGACTACTTTGTGCGCCCCTTGAGGGACTACTTTGTGCACCCCTTGAGAGACTACTTTGTGCGCCCCTTGAGGGACTACTTTGTGCGCCCCTTGAGGGACTACTTTGTGCACCCCTTGATGGACTACTTTGTGAACCCCTTGAGGGACTACTTTGTGCGCCCCTTGAGGGACTACTTTGTGCACCCCTTGAGGGACTACTTTGTGCACCCCTTGAGGGACTACTTTGTGCGCCCCTTGAGGGACTACTTTGTGCACCCCTTGAGGGACTACTTTGTGCACCCCTTGAGGGACTACTTTGTGCGCCCCTTGAGGGACTACTTTGTGCACCCCTTGAGGGACTACTTTGTGCGCCCTTGAGGGACTACTTTGTGCGCCCCTTGAGGGACTACTTTGTGCGCCCCTTGAGGGACTACTTTGTGCGCCCCTTGAGGGACTACTTTGTGCGCCCCTTGAGGGACTACTTTGTGCGCCCCTTGAGGGACTACTTTGTGCGCCCCTTGAGGGACTACTTTGTGCGCCCCTTCAGGGACTTGACGTAGAGGGGTTTGAAATAGCTTAAGCTACTTTATTCCTTACAGATGTGTTTTCGTGTCTCAATAAACGTACTGGAACTTGAACTTTCACTTGAAAATGCATACATCTCAACACACGGCTGCTACCATCAACACTAGGCCGCTACCCTCAACACTAGGCCGCTACCCTCAACACTAGGCCGCTACCATCAACACTAGGCCGCTACCATCAACACTAGGCTGCTACCCTCAACACTAGTCCGCTACCATTAATACTAGGTCGCTACCATCAACGCTAGGCTGCTACCATCAACACTAGGTCGCTACCATCAACACTAGGCTGCCACCATCAACACTAGGTCGCTACCATCAACACTAGGATGCTACCATCAACCCTAGGCTGCTACCATCAACACTAGGCCGCTACCATCAACCCTAGGCTGCTACCATCAACTCCAGGCCGCTACCATCAACATTATGTCGCTAGCATCAACACTATGTCGCTAGCATCAACACTATGTCGCTAGCATCAACACTAGGCTGCTACCATCAACACTAGGCTGCTACCATCAACACTAGGCCGCTACCATCAACACTAGGCTGCTACCATCAACACTAGGTCGCTACCATCAACACTAGGCCGCTACCATCAACACTAGGCTGCTACCATCAACACTAGGCTGCTACCATCAACACTAGGCCGCTACCCTAAACACTAGGCTGCTACCATCAACACTAGGCCGCTACCATCAACACTAGGCCGCTACCATCAACACTAGGTCGCTACCATCAACACTAGGCCGCTATCATCAACACTAGGCCGCTACCATCAACACTAGGCTGCTACCATCAACTCCAGGCCGCTACCATCAACATTATGTCGCTAGCATCAACACTATGTCGCTAGCATCAACACTAGGCTGCTACCATCAACACTAGGTCGCTACCATCAACACTAGGCCGCTACCATCAACACTAGGTCGCTACCATCAACACTAGGTCGCTACCATCAACACTAGGTCGCTACCATCAACACTAGGTCGCTACCATCAACACTAGGCCGCTACCATCAACACTAGGCTGCTACCATCAACACTAGGCCGCTACCATCAACACTAGGCCGCTACCATCAACACTAGGTCGCTACCATCAACACTAGGCTGCTACCATCAACCCTAGGCTGCTACCATCAACTCCAGGTCGCTACCATCAACACTATGTCGCTAGCATCAACACTATTTCGCTAGCATCAACACTATGTCGCTACCATCAACACTATGTCGCTAGCATCAACACTAGGGCGCTACCATCAACACTAGGGCGCTACCATCAACACTAGGCTGCTACCATCAACACTAGGCTGCTACCATCAACACTAGGCTGCTACCATCAACACTATGTCGCTAGCATCAACACTAGGCCGCTACCATCAACACTAGGGCGCTACCATCAACACTATGTCGCTACCATCAACACTATGTCGCTACCATCAACACTAGGGCGCTACCATCAACACTAGGCTGCTACCATCAATATTAGGCTGCTACCATCAACACTAGGCCGCTACCATCAACACTAGGTCGCTACCATCAACACTAGGCCGCTACCATCAACAGTATGCTGCTACCATCAACACTATGCTGCTACCATCAGCACTAGGCCGCTACCATCAACACTAGGCCGCTACCATCAACACTAGGCCGCTACCATCAGCACTAGGCCGCTACCATCAGCACTAGGCCGCTACCATCAACACTAGGCTGCTACCATAAACACTAGGCCGCTACAATCAACACTATGCTGCTACCATCAACACTAGGCCGCTACAATCAACACTAGGTCGCTACCATCAATACTATGTCGCTAGCATCAACACTATGTCGCTAGCATCAACACTATGTCGCTAGCATCAACACTAGGCTGGTACCATCAACACTAGGCTGCTACCATCAACACTAGGTCGCTACCATCAACCCTAGGCTGCTACCATCAACACTAGGCCGCTACCATCAACACTAGGTCGCTACCATCAACACTAGGTCGCTACCATCAACACTAGGTCGCTACCATCAACACTAGGCTGCTACCATCAACTCTAGGCCGCTACCATCAACACTAGACAGCTACCATCAACACTAGGTCGCTACAATCAACACTAGGTCGCTACCATCAACACTAGGTCGCTACCATCAACACTAGGTCGCTACCATCAACACTAGGCTGCTACCATCAACTCTAGGCCGCTACCATCAACACTAGGCTGCTACCATCAACACTAGGCTGCTACCATCAACACTAGGTCGCTACCATCAACACTAGGTCGCTACCATCAACACTAGGCTGCTACCATCAACACTAGGTGGCTACCATCAACACTAGGTCGCTACCATCAACACTAGGCTGCTACCATCAACACTAGGTCGCTACCATCAACACTAGGTCGCTACCATCATCACTAGGCCGCTACAATCAACACTAGGTCGCTACCATCACCACTAGGTCGCTACCATCAACACTAGGCTGCTACCATCAACACTAGGTCGCTACCATCAACACTAGGTCGCTACCATCAACACTAGGCTGCTACCATCAACACTAGGTTGCTACCATCAACACTAGGTCGCTACCATCAACACTAGGCTGCTACCATCAACACTAGGCCGCTACCATCAACACTAGGTCGCTACCATCAACACTAGGTCGCTACCATCAACACTAGGCTGCAACCATCAACACTAGGCCGCTACCATCAACACTAGGTCGCTACCATCAACACTAGGCTGCTACCATCAACACTAGGTCGCTACCATCAACACTAGGTCGCTACCATCAACACTAGGCTGCTACCATCAACACTAGGACGCTACCATCAACACTAGGCTGCTACCATCAACACTAGGCCGCTACCATCAACACTATGTCGCTAGCATCAACACTAGGCCGCTACCATCAACACTAGGGCGCTACCATCAACACTAGGCCGCTACCATCAACACTATGTCGCTAGCATCAACACTATGTCGTTACCATCAACCCTAGGCTGCTACCATCAACCTAGGCTGCTACCATCAACTCCAGGTCGCTAGCATCAACACTATGCCGATAGCATCAACACTATGTTGCTAGCATCAACACTATGTCGCTACCATCAACACTATGTCGCTACCATCATCACTATGTCGCTACCATCAACACTAGGCCGCTACCATCAACACTATGTCGCTAGCATCAACACTAGGCCGCTACCATCAACACTAGGCCGCTACCCTCAACACTAGGGCGCTACCATCAACACTAGGCCGCTACCATCAACACTATGTCGCTAGCATCAATACTATGTCGCTACCATCAACACTAGGCCGCTACCATCAACACTAAGGCGCTACCATCAACACTAGGCTGCTACCATCAACACTAGGCCGCTACCATCAACACTAGGCCGCTACCATCAACACTAGGCCGCTACCATCAACACTAGGCTGCTACCTAAAACACTAGGCCGCTACAATCAACACTAGGTCGCTACAATCAACACTAGGTCGCTACCATCAACACTATGCTGCTACAATCAACACTAGGCCGCTACAATCAACACTAGGTCGCTACCATCAACACTAGGCTGCTACAATCAACACTATGCTGCTACCATCAACACTAGGTCGCTACAATCAACACTATGCTGCTACCATCAACACTAGGCCGCTACAATCAACACTATGCTGCTACCATCAACACTATGCTGCTACCATCAACACTAGGCCGCTACCATCAACACTATGCTGCTACCATCAGCACTAGGCCGCTACCATCAACACTAGGCCGCTACAATCAACACTATGCTGCTACCATCTACACTAGGCCGCTACAATCAACACTAGGTCGCTACCATCAACACTAGGCTGCTACCATCAACACTAGGCTGCTACAATCAACACTAGGTCGCTACCATCAACACTAGGCTGCTACCATCAACACTATGCTGCTACCATCAACACTAGGTCGCTAGCATCAACACTAGGCTGCTACCATCAACATTATGCTGCTACCATCAACACTAGGTCGCTACAATCAACACTAGGTCGCTACAATCAACACTATGCCTCTACCATCAACACTAGGCCGCTACAATCAACACTATGCTGCTACCATCAACACTAGGCCGCTACAATCAACACTATGCTGCTACCATCAACACTAGGTCGCTACAATCAACACTAGGTCGCTACAATCAACACTATGCCTCTACCATCAACACTAGGCCGCTACAATCAACACTAGGTCGCTACCATCAACACTAGGCTGCTACCATCAGCACTAGGCCGCTACCATCAACACTATGCTGCTACCATCAACACTAGGCTGCTACCATCAACACTAGGCTGCTACCATCAACACTAGGCTGCTACCATCAACACTATGCTGCTACCATCAACACTATGCTGCTACCATCAACACTTGGCTGCTACCATCAACACTATGCTGCTACCATCAACACTAGGCCGCTACAATCAACACTAGGTCGCTACCATCAACACTATGCTGCTACCATCAACACTAAGACGCTACCATCAACACTAGTTCGCTACCATCAACACTAGGCTGCTACCATCAACACTAGGCCGCTACCATCAACACTAGGCTGCTACCATCAACACTAGGCCGCTACCATCAACACTAGGCTGCTACCATCAACACTAATCCGCTACCATCAACACTAGGCTGCTACCATCAACACTAGGCTGCTACCATCAACACTAGGCTTCTTCCATGAACACTAGGCCGCTACCATCAACACTAGGCTGCTACCATCAACACTAGGCTGCTACCATCAACACTATGCTGCTACCATCAACACTAGGTCGCTACAATCAACACTAGGTCGCTACCATCAACACTAGGCTGCTACCATTAACACTAGACCGCTACCATCAGCACTAGGCTGCTGCCATCAACACTAGGCTGCTACCATCAACATTAGGTCGCTACCATCAACACCAGGCCGCTACCATCAATACTAGGCTGCTACCATCAACACTAGTTCGCTACCATCAACACTAGTCGCTACCATCAACACTAAGACGCTACCATCAACACTAGTTCGCTACCATCAACACTAGTCTCTACCATCAACACTAGGCTGCTACCATCAACACTAGGTTGCTACCATCAACACTAGGCTGACACCATCAACACTAGGCCGCTACCATCAACACTAGGTCGCTACCATCAACACTAGGTCGCTACCATCAACACTAGGCTGACACCATCAACTCAAGGCTGCTACCCTCAACACTAGGTCGCTACCTTCAACACTAGGCTACTACCATCAACACTAGGCCGCTACTATCAACACTAGGCTACTACCATCAACACTAGGCTACTACCATCAACACTAGGCCACTACCCTCAACACTAGGCTGCTACCCTCAACACTAGGCTGCTACCATCAACACTAGGCTGCTACCCTCAACACTAGGCTTCTACCATCAACACTAGGCTGCTACCCTCAACACTAGGCTTCTACCATCAACACTAGGCTGCTACCATCAACACTAGGCTGCTACCATCAACACTAGGCTGCTACCCTCAACACTAGGTCGCTACCTTCAACACTAGGCTGCTACCCTCAACACTAGGCTGCTACCCCCAACACTAGGCTGCTACCATCAGCACTAGGCTGCTACCCCCAGCACTAGGCTGCTACCCTCAACACTAGGCTGCTACCATCAGCACTAGGCCGCTACCCTCCTCACTAGGTCGCTACCCTCCTCACTAGGTCGCTACCCTCAATAAATTCGATATAACAAACACAGTCACTGAGAAGGGTGTCGACAAAATACATGCAGACTTTGTTATGCAAGCCCCTTGGGAATCTCCGCCAGCAGACTTTACGATTATGGTTATTGTAGGAAAAAAAAAACAGACAAATCCTCTTCTGCTATGTAACATTGCACAGATGCATATAGAAGCAAACATGGCATACGACAGCTTCACATAGTTCACCGATGAATCAGTAGACCAGCAGGGACACGAAACCGGAGCTGCAGTTAAAGCAGGAAACTGTAAATAGTTGGAGGCTCTCAAATGGGTGATCGACTTTACAAACAGAGATGCTAGCCATTCAAAAGGCTTTGGAACATGCTCTTGCTCAACACCGACAACATGTTATCATACATACAGATTCGAGAACCGCCATTTAAACCTTGCAACAAGAATGCATATGTGATAACATACATCTGATCACAACTGTCATATCATTAATGCAAACACTCAAACGACAAGGCCGACGGGTCCTTCTCAACTGGGTGCCAAGTCATGTGGGAATCATAGGAAATGACATTGAAGACGAAGCTGCAAAACTTGCAACTAAGAAAAGAACTGTAGACATTTGCATACCACAGAGTCTGTCACAGATTAAAGAGTAATTAGAAGCAGGGCAATGCAAAAGTTGTACAGTGACCACAACTCAGCTGTTGCAACATCAGGATCTGCGGGTTGGAACAAGAATTCAACCAACTACGAACCACTTATGTTATTGAAGGGGAGCAGTAGAGCAACAGAAGTACACTTACATCGCATCAGGCTTGGATACCCATGTGCATGGGAAATAGGCTTACAGGTTCCGGAAGATGAGAGGAAATGTCAACACTGTGGAGAAATGCCCGACAGACCTCTGGAACATTATCTAACACAGTGCACAGTTACAAACCCGTTAAGATTTCAACTTCGATTCAACAGAGCAGAAGAAGTTGTTAAACACATATGGCAACATCTTACTAAAGCGACCATACGAGTACTAAATACTCACACTCCGCCCTAGTAAAACAGGAACAAGCAACACTTAGTGGGCCAGCCAGAGGCTTAGGGTCCGCGCAGGGATATACCTGCAAAAAAAAAAAGCTACCCTCAACACTAGCCGCTACCCTCAACACTAGGCCGTTACCCTCCTCACTAGATCGCTACCCTCAACACTAGGCCGCTACCCTCCTCACTAGATCGCTATCCTCAACACTAGGCCGTTACCCTCCTCACTAGGCCGCTACCCTCAACACTAGGCCGCTACCCTCCTCACTAGATCGCTATCCTCAACACTAGGCCGCTACCCTCCTCACTAGGCCGCTACCCTCCTCACTAGGCCGCTACCCTCCTCACTAGGCCGCTACCCTCCTCACTAGATCGCTATCCTCAACACTAGGCCGCTACCCTCAACACTAGGCCGCTACCCTCCTCACTAGGTCGCTATCCTCAACACTAGGCCGTACCCTCCTCACTAGGTCGCTACCCTCAACACTAGGCCGCTACCCTCAACACTAGGCCGCTACCCTCCTCACTAGATCGCTATCCTCAACACTAGGCCGTTACCCTCCTCACTAGGCCGCTACCCTCAACACTAGGCCGCTACCCTCCTCACTAGATCGCTATCCTCAACACTAGGCCGTTACCCTCCTCACTAGGCCGCTACCCTCAACACTAGGCCGCTACCCTCCTCACTAGGTCGCTACCCTCAACACTAGGCCGCTACCCTCAACACTAGGCCGCTACCCTCAACACTAAGACACTGCCCTCAGCACACAGCTGCTACCTTCAGCACGACGCCGCTACGTTCAGCACTTTGTCACTTTTACGAGCACTACTCCACTAGGCAACACATTGTGCCTACTCTATATACTTTTCCGCTACACTCAATTTTTCCCTGTTTCCCTCAGCACTAGACCACTACAATCTGAACTAGTCCCCTGTCCTCTGCACTTGTTCGCTACCCTTAGCACTGTACCGCTACCCACAGCTGCTACCTTCAGCACGAGGGCGCTATCATTTGTACAAAGGTGTTCCTTCAGCACGAGGCCGTTACCATCAGCACACAGCTGCTAACCCCAGCACAAGGCCATAATCCACAGTACTTGGCCGCTACCCTCAGCACTAGGTCACTACCCTAAGCACTAGGTCGCTTATCTCAGAACCAGGTCGCTACCCTTAGCACTAGGTCGCTTATCTCAATGCCAGGTCACTACCCTCAGCACCAGGTCGCTGTTCTCAGAACTAGTCCTCTACCCTGAGCATTAGGTTAGTACCAAGAACACATGGCCGCCACCTTAGGCACTAGGTGCTTGTGGTGGCATCTGCATTTTGTCGCAACTCTCAGCCCGACGCCGCTACCCTCAGATAGGTTGCTATCCTCAACATAAGGCCGCAACCACCTTCATTATGCCCTACATCGAATGACTCCTTATCATTTGTAAGCACTTAACGTTCATTACTGTGAAGGTCGGCGAGATAATCGTCCTTGTGGAAACCCCAGAAGTCAACTGTAGTGTTGCGAGAATTCTGTAATCTTGTTTGTGTACAGTGCACTACAATATATATCATAGGTACACCGAGAAAGCTCTGATATGTCCCCTTGTTTATTCATATCATCCACGTTATTTGTTTCTTTGGCTTCCTGGTAATGTTGCACGCTTTGGGTAAGAACATTCTGAGTGAGCCGCCAATGAATTTCGTTGATTATTCTTGGTTTCCCAGGGACACGGAGTCTGTTAGGCTCATAGAGGTCCGCCTATACCAACGACTATCCTTTTCTAAGATGCAACCCACAACAGTTGACTAACTCACAGGTGCCTATTTACTGCTAGGTGAAAAGAGAAATCGGAAAGATTCCCTTAGGGCGTAGGCCACGAATGACCTATCACAGCATGGAACCCACACTAGATGACATATCTCTAAGGACCTATTTACTGCTCAGTAAATAATTCAAGAGGCATTAGGTGTAATGAAATATCCCGAAATGTATCGCCCTGCATGTGATTTGAACCCGGGACCAATCAGTTGTGTTATATTTGATACAACGGTAAGTTAAATATGCATTATCTATAACAAGCTTTCAAACAATATCGAAAGGGAAAACAATACCATGTTGCTAGCATAGCTAAGATTGTTAACACAGTTAGTTTGTAGATATTAATAATGATTACAATATTGAAAAGTTCATTTAAATTAACAACACAAATGTTATATATTAACATTTGAAATAAGTGTCCTGAGCGTCAGTAGACATGACGGCGCATCCCTGTGGAAGTCACCCTACTACATGATTTTCGTAACCCCTTATTGGCCTCCACCATGTACCGGTACACAGAGGCAGGAAGAGAAATGAGAACTGGCACAATAACGTATCTAGGACACAAACATACATCTATTCACACACATATTCACACACATTCACACACACGGTTCAGACTGCTAATCATGGGAGATTTCAACCACAGGAAGATAGATTGGTAGAGCAGTGATCCATTTGGAGGACCAGACACATGGAGAGCTAAGCTGCTGGACGTGGCAACAAGAAACTTTCTAAGCCAACACATCAAGGGACCGACAAGAATGAGAGAAGACGAACCAGCTATGCTTCATCTGATATTCACCCTGAATGAGTCGGATAAAATGGAGGTTACGTTGGAAGCTCCCTTGGGAATGAGTGATCACAGTGTACTGATATTTGAGTACCTGGTTGAGCTAGGAGTAATCGTATCCAAAAAAGAATTAGAGAACAAGGAGCTGGCGTATCGAAAGGGAAATTATGAGGAAATGAGAAAATTCCAAAGAGAAATACCATGGGACATGGGAAATACCATGGGAACTCAGAACTAAGACCATATAAGACATGATGGACTATGTCACCCACAAGTTTCAGGAGGAAAAACACAGATTTATCCCAGCCCAAAGGAACAAAAATGAGAAGCAAAAAATTAATCCGTGGTTTAATAGGGCATGTATGAAAGCAATGGAACAAAACAAAAGGACGTAGAGGAACTTTCGAAATAACAGAACACCAGAAATCAGAGAGAGATACCAGACAGCCATAAATGAGTATGTTAGTGTGAGAAGAGAAGTACAGAGACAGTATGAAAATGATATAGCAAATATAGCCAAGACCGAACCAAAACTGCTCCACAGTCACATCAGGTGGGAAACAAAAGTGAAAGAACAGGTGATGAAACTTGGAACAGGTGAGGACAGGTACACAGAGAATAACAAAGAGGTGAGTGAAAATCTCAACAAGAAATTCCAGGAGGTCTTCTCCATAAAACGAGGTGAACTCCCTGAGCTAGGAGAGGTGGCAGTAAACCAGGCGGCCTTAGAAGGGTTCGAAATTACCAGAGATGAGGTTAAGAGGCATCTGTTGGATCTGAACGTGAGAAAGGCTGTTGGTCTGGACGGAATCTTAAACATGGGTACTGAAAGAGTGTGCAGGAGTACTTTACTTGCCACTCTCCATGGTGTATAGTAGGTCACTGGAGACGGGAGACGTACCAGAAATATGGAAAACAGTGAATGTAGTCCCAATATACAAAAATGGGGGACTGGCAAGAGACACTGAACTTGAGGCTAGTGTCCTTAACTTGTATACCATGCAAGGTGATGGAGAAGATCGTGAGAAAAAACCTACAAGCACATCTGGAGAGAAGGGACTTTATGACACACCATCAACATGAGTTCAGGGATGGGAAATCTTGTTTCACAGTTTTATAGAATTCAACGATCAGGTGACAAAGATTAAACAAGAATGAGAAGGTTGGGTAGACAGCATTGTCATAAACTTTCGGAGAGTTTTTGACACAGTCCCCGTTAAGAGGCTGGTGCACAAGTTGGAGAAACAGGCAAGAATAACTGACAGGGTGCTCTAGTGGATATTGGAATACCTAAATATTAGGAAACTAAGAGTTACTGTGAGGGGGTGAGCCCTCAGATTGGCGTGAATTCACCAGCAGAGTCCCACAGGGTTCTGTACTCGGACCTATCATGTTTCTGATATACGTAAATGATCTTCCAGAGGTTATAGCCTCATTGATCTCAAAGTTTGCTGATGATGCCAAAATTATGAGAAGGAGTAAGACAGAGGAGGACAGCATGAGGTTTCAAGAAGACCTGGACAAACTGAAGGAATGGTCCAACAAATGGTTGTTAGTGTTTAACCCGAGCAAATGTAATGTAATGAACATAGGTGTAAGGAGAAGGAGGCCAGATACAAGGTATCATTTGGGATCTTCTAGAATCAGAGAGAGAGAGAAAGAAAGACCTGGGGATTGATATCACGCCAGGCCTGTACACCGAAACCCATATCAAGAGGATAACATCAGCGGCACAGACCAGGTTGGTCAACATAAGAACGTCCTTTAGAAACTTATGTAAGGAATCATTCAAAACATTGTATACCAGGTATGTAAGACCAATTCTGGAGTATGCGGCTCCAGCATGGAGTCGATATTTCGTCATGCCTAAGACTAAATTAATGAAGGTTCAGAGGTTTTCCACCCGAATTGAGGGGCATGAGCTATGAGGAGAGACAACGGGAATTAAACCTCACGTCGCTGGAAGACAGAAGAGTAAGAGAGGGACATGATCACCGCATAAAAGATTCTCAAAGGACTTGATAGAGTAGACAAAGACAGTTTATTTAACACAAGGGGCACATACGCACTAGTGGACACAGGTGGAAATTGAGTGCCAAAAGGAGCCAAAGAGTCATTACAAACAATTATTTTGTGTCAGAATGGTAAATAAATGGAATGAATTAGCAAGTGATGTGGTAAAGGCAGACTCCATACACAGTTTCAAGTGCAGATATGATAGAGCCTAATAGGCTCAGGAACCTGTACACCAGTTGATTGACAATTTTGAGTCCGGACCAAAGAGCCGAAGCAAGACCGCCGTAAGCCCAACTAGGTGAGTACACACTTATAAACTAATCAGTTCCACACACGCCAGAGGAAGGTCGTGGGTGATAGAACCTATCTTAAGATCAAGTAAATTTCCGACTTACAGATAGTCTGTCGGTATCTCGATCACCGCGTGTGGGAGGGGGTAGAAGACCGGGGGAGGGAGGTATAGTGTGTTGGAGAAGGGTGTAAAGGAAGAGGGGGAGGGGGGAGGGAACGTGGTCATAGCAGGGGGTCTATTTCAACCTCGCCACTACACAAGAGGCGTTGATCATGATTTCCCGTTAACAAACTTTACCGGTGTTTACATGTGTACCTGACGGAATACTTAATGTTTCTTGTTTCCACAGTCAGAGTTCCTTTCAATTTCCTGTGTGGTAATGCACACTATTGGACTAAGTTACCTTCTGAGGTAATGCACACTATTGGACTAAGTTACCTTCTGAGGTAATGCACACTATTGGCCTAAGTTACCTTCTGAGGTAATGCACACTATTGGACTAAGTTACCTTGTGAGGTAATGCACACTATTGGACTAAGTTACCTTCTGAGGTAATGCACACTATTGGACTAAGTTACCTTGTGAGGTAATGCACACTATTGGACTAAGTTACCTTCTGAGGTAATGCACACTATTGGACTAAGTTACCTTCTGAGGTAATGCACACTATTGGACTAAGTTACCTTCTGAGGTAATGCACACTATTGGACTAAGTTACCTTCTGAGGTAATGCACACTATTGGACTAAGTTACCTTGTGAGGTAATGCACACTATTGGACTAAGTTACCTTCTGAGGTAATGCACACTATTGGACTAAGTTACCTTCTGAGGTAATGCACACTATTGGACTAAGTTACCTTCTGAGGTAATGCACACTATTGGACTAACTTACCTTCTGAGGTAATGCATACTATTGGACTAAGTTACCTTCTGAGGTAATGCACACTATTGGACTAAGTTACCTTCTGAGGTAATGCACACTATTGGACTAAGTTACCTTCTGAGGTAATGCACACTATTGGACTAAGTTACCTTCTGAGGTAATGCACACTATTGGACTAAGTTACCTTCTGAGGTAATGCACACTATTGGACTAAGTTACCTTCTGAGGTAATGCACACTATTGGACTAAGTTACCTTCTGAGGTAATGCACACTATTGGACTAAGTTACCTTCTGAGGTAATGCACACTATTGGACTAAGTTACCTTCTGAGGTAATGCACACTATTGGACTAAGTTACCTTCTGAGGTAATGCACACTATTGGACTAAGTTACCTTCTGAGGTAATGCACACTATTGGACTAAGTTACCTTCTGAGGTAATGCACACTATTGGACTAAGTTACCTTCTGAGGTAATGCACACTATTGGACTAAGTTACCTTCTGAGGTAATGCACACTATTGGACTAAGTTACCTTCTGAGGTAATGCACACTATTGGACTAACTTACCTTCTGAGGTAATGCACACTATTGGACTAAGTTACCTTCTGAGGTAATGCACACTATTGGACTAAGTTACCTTCTGAGGTAATGCACACTATTGGACTAAGTTACCTTCTGAGGTAATGCACACTATTGGCCTAAGTTACCTTCTGAGGTAATGCACACTATTGGACTAACTTACCTTCTGAGGTAATGCATACTATTGGACTAAGTTACCTTCTGAGGTAATGCACACTATTGGACTAAGTTACCTTCTGAGGTAATGCACACTATTGGACTAAGTTACCTTCTGAGGTAATGCACACTATTGGACTAAGTTACCTTCTGAGGTAATGCACACTATTGGACTAAGTTACCTTCTGAGGTAATGCACACTATTGGACTAAGTTACCTTCTGAGGTAATGCACACTATTGGACTAAGTTACCTTCTGAGGTAATGCACACTATTGGACTAAGTTACCTTCTGAGGTAATGCACACTATTGGACTAAGTTACCTTCTGAGGTAATGCACACTATTGGACTAAGTTACCTTCTGAGGTAATGCACACTATTGGACTAAGTTACCTTCTGAGGTAATGCACACTATTGGACTAAGTTACCTTCTGAGGTAATGCACACTATTTGACTAAGTTACCTTCTGAGGTAATGCACACTATTGGACTAACTTACCTTCTGAGGTAATGCACACTATTGGACTAAGTTACCTTCTGAGGTAATGCACACTATTGGACTAAGTTACCTTCTGAGGTAATGCACACTATTGGACTAAGTTACCTTCTGAGGTAATGCACACTATTGGACTAAGTTACCGTTTGTGGTAATGCACACTACTGGACTACCTTACCTTGAGGTTACCTTGAGGTGCTTCCGGGGCTTAGCGTCCCCGCGGCCCGGTCATCGACCAGGCCTCCTGGTTGCTGGACTGATCAACCAGGCTGTTGGACGCGGCTGCTCGTTAAGTGACTAAGTTACCTTCTGTGGTAATGCACACTATTGAACTAAGTTACCTTCTGAGGTAATGCACACTATTGGACTAAGTTGCCTTCTATGGTAATGCACACTGTTGGATTGAGTTGCCTTCTATGGTAATGCACACTGTTGACCTAAGTTATCTTGGGTTAGGATAGAATAAGTTAGAAATAGATACGTAAAGGAAGGTATGGTTTAATCTGGCATCGATAGATTAGGCTAGATTACGAGATTTAGTTGGGTCAGGATAATTTAGTTAAGGTTAGCATTTGTTTATGTTCGTTTAGTTAGACTAAGAGGATAGAAAACCCATATATTTATGCGAGTGAGCGCTCTCGTGCATATCCAGCCTCTCTAACTAATGAACTTATCCAACCATTTCCATTTAAAGATTTATTCAACCAATCCTATTATTGTGCAAATACAACCACTCCCAGTAATTGGCTTACCCCGTGCCTACTACTTGTCTACTTACTCATCCACTCCCACTCATGTACTCATCCAACCACACCCATCCGTGGGTTTATCCAACTACGACCACTAATGTATGATCAAACCACTCCCTCTTATGTACTGATCAAACCCTTCCACTCGTGGGATTATCCAATCACAAACCACTCATGTATGTATCCATCCCAATCAGAACGAATCCAACATCTACCTGATAATATTCATTTAATTTGTTTCCGTTGCTCTAACCCTTTTCCTAAACTTCCGTTTGTCTATTTATTTTCAAAATAAAATTTCTAAAACTTGAATCTTGTGACATTCATAGTTATTAAGTTGATCATCATTTTGATCAGTTGATTATTTTTCATCTGTCTCTAAAATCTTAAGAACGTTTTCATCCTGACTCTAAAACAGTGATCAATACCAAAGTGTATAATTCAAGTGAAATCTCACTTTTCGAGATCAAACTTTAGCAATTAATTATAGGACGTAGCTTAAAGTATGTGAGGATGTAATGGAGTTATGACAAATCATTGGTGTCCACTCATTCCCATCAGTTATATGTCTGCAGTTGACACAAACATGAGGAGCACAAGCGAGGAACATCGTGGGTTTTAAGTTTTCGTCTTCTAGTGTTTTATTTTGTTGCTCAAGATAGTTACAGAGGTGTCAGTTTACTACTGCCATTTGGTGCGTATATTTGTTAATATAGAACAATTAACACTCACCTGATGGACATAGAGATTGTCGAAACTGAACTTCTTTTCCCAGACATGATTTAGATTATTTTTCTACGCCACTTATAATGACCTCGGAATTAAAAAATATTTATATTTATGACAGATTTAATCTTGACTCGTTCGAGGAGCTAAAAAGTTTATGAACTGGTTGGGCGGAGGACGGCAGCTAAATGACCACAGGCCAATCTCTGATATCATTCAATAACCATCAAGACGGATAAACTTCACCCCCCACAGAGATAACAAACGCTCGCACATNTGGGCCAATAGGCCTTCTGCAGCTGCCTTTGTTCTTATGTATGTTCTTATGCTACCATCAACCCTAGGCTGCTACCATCAACTCCAGGCCGCTACCATCAACATTATGTCGCTAGCATCAACACTAGGCTGCTACCATCAACACTAGGCTGCTACCATCAACACTAGGCCGCTACCATCAACACTAGGCTGCTACCATCAACACTAGGCCGCTACCATCAACACTAGGTTGCTACCATCAACACTAGGCTGCTACCATCAACTCCAGGTCGCTAGCATCAACACTATGTCGCTAGCATCAACACTATGTCGCTGGCATCAACACTATGTCGCTACCATCAACACTATGTCGCTAACATCAACACTAGGGCGCTACCATCAACACTAGGGCACTACCATCAACACTAGGCTGCTACCATCAACACTAGGCTGCTACCATCAACACTAGGCTGCTACCATCAACACTATGTCGCTAGCATCAACACTAGGCCGCTTCCATCACACTAGGGCGCTACCATCAACACTATGTCGCTACCATCAACACTATGTCGCTACCATCAACACTAGGGCGCTACCATCAACACTAGGCTGCTACCATCAATATTAGGCTGCTACCATCAACACTAGGCCGCTACATCAACACTAGGTCGCTACCATCAACACTAGGCAGCTACCATCAACAGTATGCTGCTACCATCAACACTATGCTGCTACCATCAGCACTAGGCCGCTACCATCAACACTAGGCCGCTACATAAGAACATAAGAACATAAGAACAAAGGCAGCTGCAGAAGGCCTATTGGCCCATACGAGGCAGCTCCTATTTATAACCACCCAATCCCACTCATATACATGTCCAACCCATGCTTGAAACAATCGAGGGACCCCACCTCCACAATGTTACGCGGCAATTGGTTCCACAAATCAACAACCCTGTTACTGAACCAGTATTTACCCAAGTCTTTCCTAAATCTAAACTTATCCAATTTATACCCATTGTTTCGCGTTCTGTCCTGTGTTGATACTTTCAATACCCTATTAATATCCCCTTTGTTATGTCCATTCATCCACTTGTAAACCTCTATCATGTCACCCCTAACTCTTCGCCTTTCCAGTGAATGCAAATTAAGCTTTGTTAATCTTTCTTCATATGAAAGATTTCTAATTTGGGGAATTAACTTAGTCATCCTACGCTGGACACGTTCAAGTGAATTTATATCCATTCTATAATATGGCGACCAAAACTGAACTGCATAATCTAAATGGGGCCTAACCAGAGCAAGATATAGCTTGAGAATCACACCAGGTGTCTTGTTACTTACGCTGCGATTAATAAATCCGAGTGTCCTATTTGCCTTATTACGAACATTTATGCATTGATCCTTTTGTTTTAAATTCTTACTAATTATAACTCCCAGATCCCTTTCGCAATCCGACTTCGCAATCTCAACACCATCTAGCTCGTATCTTGTAACTCTATCATCATTACCTAGCTTCAGAACTTTACATTTATCAGCATTAAACTGCATCTGCCAGTCCTTTGACCATTTCAAAACCCTATCTAGATCAACTTGAAGTGATAGTGAGTCCTCCTCCGAATTAATTTCCCTACCGATTTTCGTATCATCGGCAAATTTGCAAATGTTGCTACTCAAACCTGAATCTAAATCATTTATATATATTATAAACAACAGAGGTCCCAAGACAGAGCCTTGAGGCACTCCACTTACAACATTTTCCCACTCGACTTGACTCCATTTATACTAACTCTCTGTTTCCTTTGGTATAGCCATGCCCTAATCCAGCTTAATATAGCACCCCCAATACCATGAGCCTCTATCTTTTTAATCAGTCTTTCATGTGGCACTGTATCGAAAGCTTTGCTAAAGTCAAGGTACACAACATCACAATCCTTACCACTATCAACTGCCTCAACTATGCTAGAATAGAAAGATAACAAATTTGTTAAACATGAACGGCCCTTTATAAAACCATGTTGCGACCATCAACATTATGCTGCTACCATCAACACTATGCTGCTACCATCAGCACTAGGCCGCTACCATCAACACTAGGCCGCTACCATCAACACTAGGCCGCTACCATCAGCACTAGGCCGCTACCATCAGCACTAGGCCGCTACCATCAACACTAGGCTGCTACCATCAACACTAGGCCGCTACAATCAACACTATGCTGCTACCATCAACACAAGGCCGCTACAATCAACACTAGGTCGCTACCATCAACACTATGTCGCTAGCATCAACACTATGTCGCTAGCATCAACACTATGTCGCTAGAATCAACACTAGGATGCTACCATCAACACTAGGCTGCTACCATCAACACTAGGTCGCTACCATCAACCCTAGGCTGCTACCATCAACACTAGGCCGCTACCATCAACACTAGGTCGCTACCATCAACACTAGGCTGCTACCATCAACTCTAGGCCGCTACCATCAACACTAGGCAGCTACCATCAACACTAGGTCGCTACAATCAACACTAGGTCGCTACCATCAACACTAGGTCGCTACCATCAACACTAGGTCGCTACCATCAACACTAGGCTGCTACCATCAACTCTAGGCCGCTACCATCAACACTAGGCTGCTACCGTCAACACTAGGCTGCTACCATCAACACTAGGTCGCTACCATCAACACTAGGTCGCTACCATCAACACTAGGCTGCTACCATCAACACTAGGTGGCTACCATCAACACTAGGTCGCTACCATCAACACTAGGCTGCTACCATCAACACTAGGTCACTACCATCAACACTAGGTCGCTACCATCAACACTAGGCCGCTACAATCAACACTAGGTCGCTACCATCAACACTAGGTCGCTACCATCAACACTAGGCTGTTACCATCAACACTAGGTCGCTATCATCAACACTAGGTCGCTACCATCAACACTAGGCTGCTACCATCAACACTAGGTTGCTACCATCAACACTAGGTCGCTACCATCAACACTAGGCTGCTACCATCAACACTAGGCCGCTACCATCAACACTAGGTCGCTACCATCAACACTAGGTCGCTACCATCAACACTAGGCTGCAACCATCAACACTAGGCCGCTACCATCAACACTAGGTCGCTACCATCAACACTAGGCTGCTACCATCAACACTAGGTCGCTACCATCAACACTAGGTCGCTACCATCAACACTAGGCTGCTACCATCAACACTAGGCCGCTACCATCAACACTAGGCTGCTACCATCAACACTAGGCCGCTACCATCAACACTAGGCCGATACCATCAACACTAGGTCGCTACCATCAACACTAGGTCGCTACCATCAACACTAGGTCGCTACCATCAACACTAGGCTGCTACCATCAACACTAGGCCGCTACAATCAACACTAGGTCGCTACCATCAACCCTAGGCTGCTACCATCAACACTAGGCTGCTACCATCAACACTAGGCCGCTACCATCAACACTAGGCTGCTACCATCAACACCAGGTCGATACCATCAACACTAGGTCGCTACTATCAACACTAGGCCGCTACAATCAACACTAGGTCGCTACCATCAACACTAGGTCGCTACCATCAACACTAGGCTGCTACCATCAACACTAGGCCGCTACCATCAACACTAGGTCGCTACCATCAACCTTAGGCTGCTACTATCAACACTAGGCTGCTATCATCAACACTAGGCTGCTACCATCAACACTATGTCGCTAGCATCAACACTAGGCCGCTACCATCAACACTAGGGCGCTACCATCAACACTAGGCCGCTACCATCAACACTATGTCGCTAGCATCAACACTATGTCGTTACCATCAACCCTAGGCTGCTACCATCAACACTATGTCGCTAGCATCAACACTAGGCCGCTACCATCAACACTAGGCCGCTACCATCAACACTATGTAGCTAGCATCAACACTATGTCGTTACCATCAACACTAGGCTGCTACCATCAACACTATGTCGCTAGCATCAACACTAGGCCGCTACCATCAACACTAGGGCGCTACCATCAACACTAGGCCGCTACCATCAACACTATGTCGCTAGCATCAACACTATGTCGTTACCATCAACACTAGGCTGCTACCATCAACACTATGTCGCTAGCATCAACACTAGGCCGCTACCATCAACACTAGGCCGCTACCATCAACACTAGGCCGCTACCATCAACACTATGTCGCTAGCATCAACACTAGGCCGCTACCATCAACACTAGGGCGCTACCATCAACTCCAGGTCGCTACCATCAACACTAGGTCGCTACCATCAACACTAGGCTGCTACCATCAACCCTAGGCTGCTACCATCAACTCCAGGTCGCTACCATCAACACTATGTCGCTACCATCAACACTATGTCGCTACCATCAACACTAGGGCGCTACCATCAACTCCAGTCGCTACCATCAACACTATGTCGCTACCATCAACCCTAGGCTGCTACCATCAACTCCAGGTCGCTAGCATCAACACTATGCCGCTAGCATCAACACTATGTTGCTAGCATCAACACTATGTCGCTACCATCAACACTATGTCGCTACCATCATCACTATGTCGCTACCATCAACACTAGGCCGCTACCATCAACACTATGTCGCTAGCATCAATACTATGTCGCTACCATCAACACTAGGCCGCTACCATCAACACTAAGGCGCTACCATCAACACTAGGCTGCTACCATCAACACTAGGCCGCTACCATCAACACTAGGCCGCTACCATCAACACTAGGCCGCTACCATCAACACTAGGCTGCTACCTAAAACACTAGGCCGCTACAATCAACACTAGGTCGCTACAATCAACACTAGGTCGCTACCATCAACACTATGCTGCTACATCAACACTAGGCCGCTACAATCAACACTAGGTCGCTACCATCAACACTAGGCTGCTACAATCAACACTATGCTGCTACCATCAACACTAGGTCGCTACAATCAACACTATGCTGCTACCATCAACACTAGGCCGCTACAATCAACACTATGCTGCTACCATCAACACTATGCTGCTACCATCAGCACTAGGCCGCCACCATCAACACTAGGCCGCTACAATCAACACTATGCTGCTACCATCAACACTAGGTCGCTACAATCAACAGTAGGTCGCTACCATCAACACTATGCTGCTACCATCACACTAGGCCGCTACAATCAACACTAGGTCGCTACCATCAACACTAGGCTGCTACCTTCAACACTAGGCCGCTACAATCAACACTATGCTGCTACCATCTACACTAGGCCGCTACAATCAACACTAGGTCGCTACCATCAACACTAGGCTGCTACCATCAACACTAGGCTGCTACAATCAACACTAGGTCGCTACCATCAACACTAGGCTGCTACCATCAACACTATGCTGCTACCATCAACACTAGGTCGCTACCATCAACACTAGGCTGCTACCATCAACACTATGCTGCTACCATCAACACTAGGTCGCTACAATCAACACTAGGTCGCTACAATCAACACTATGCCTCTACCATCAACACTAGGCCGCTACAATCAACACTATGCTGCTACCATCAACACTAGGCCGCTACAATCAACACTATGCTGCTACCATCAACACTAGGCCGCTACAATCAACACTATGCTGCTACCATCAACACTAGGTCGCTACAATCAACACTAGGTCGCTACAATCAACACTATGCCTCTACCATCAACACTAGGCCGCTACAATCAACACTAGGTCGCTACCATCAACACTAGGCTGCTACCATCAGCACTAGGCCGCTACCATCAACACTATGCTGCTACCATCAACACTAGGCTGCTACCCATCAACACTAGGCTGCTACCATCAACACTAGGCTGCTACCATCAACACTATGCTGCTACCATCAACACT
>WNGS01016513.1:8521-32710 GCA_020271785.1 Procambarus virginalis | reverse complement strand
TGTAATAATATTGAGCTCTTAGAGATATATCTAAGCTCACTCTGTATGATATGGCAACCTATCTTATTATCATGGATAAATTACCTGAAATCCTTGCACTGTATCCATATTTCGCTTAAAGTAGATAAACAACATATGAGATTAAGAAACAAGTAGTGTATTGTGAAGACTAATAATAAACAGAAGCTACCCTATGATTCTGTAATATCTCCATTGGTCAAACTATTATGTATTAGCGATAAGACTTACCATTAATGAATAATGACTTACTGTAAATATATATAGCTCTTGAAATGGCACTTTCTCTGCAACTAGCTGACATTGTAACTATTAGGTGTGAAAGATAGATGAAATTGTTTATGTAATAATCTAAGATGAAGTCTGATAAAGACCTTTTGTGTTCTTTGTAATGCTTTTTGCGCTACCGCTCACAGGATGAGTATGGGGTGTACAATAAACTAGCCGCCTCCTGCGGCAATAATCAAACAATCAATTTCATAACGTGTTGTGTGTAGCTTTAGTTTTAAATAAAAGGTGTGCCAATAGTCCATGAACTAAGAGGGCTGAGATAGGAGGAAAGGCTTTGTGAAATATACACCACAGGACGCTTGTAGACAGGAAAGCTTGGGGGAGATGTGATCACTACCTACAAATTCTAATATTTGTTGTTAATTGTGTGATCACACCATATACCTCATAGTCTCTTCTTCTTTCTCTCACTAGTCAATAAACATTCCTAGTATAATTTCTTGACTAAAATATCACTATGAAACGTCTTTGCACGTTTTTATTCTCATTGCCACCCTCATAGTCATCAAATACGATTCACAACGTCAAAGGGAATCTCACTAGTGCGTGGGTATCCTGTGGCAAATAAACTGTCTTTGCCTTGCCTATCAAGGATAGAATTCATTATAACAATGAATTCTATCTATCCCTACATTTGATAGTGAGAAAGTAAAGCAAAAGAAGAGTAAGGAAGAAAAGGAATAAGGTTGGAGGGACAAAGGATAGGTGGATAAGGAGGTAGAAAGGCATAGAAAACGTGGATGGGAAGGGGGAACGTGTCTGAGGGGCAACAGAAAACGAGTGGCGCATGGGAAGAGGAGAGGAGGAGGGATTGATGGGAGAAGGTAGAGAAAGTAGAGCGAGTAGAATGATGTAGGAGGAGGAGTAATAGAGAGTAGGAATAGAGAGAGTAGGAAAAAGAAGGGAGAGTAGACTGATTTTTATTCTATGTTATACTGATGTTAATTTTACTTTACATATTCTAATATAAGCTGCCACCACCTATCATTGAAACTAAATCTTAATTCCACTTAAACATTGCAACCGGAACACTGCTTAATTTAGTTATCTTTCACTTGTTCATCTAGTTATCTCTAGGTTTTAACTCTTACTTGAGGGGACATTGATTCAAAAAGAAAAGAACTAAAAAAAGTCAAGATTGTTATTCTACACATAGACATTTATTGAATCAAATTACTTCACTTTCCAGCAATTGAATTCTAGTTCTTACAATTTAACACTGAATTAATCAATCCGAGAACTCTACCAAACCTCCCTCTCTGGAGGAGCCAAATCTGCAAGTCCTTCGCACACACTATGTACAGGCAGTCAGATCAGTGATCGAACTATGCAGTTCCTGCATTCACAAGTCTATCATACCAACAGTGGAAAAAGCTTGAAGTTGCCCAAAACAGTGCTATGAGAGCCGCACTGGGAGCCCAATCTGGACCAGGCTTGAAACTCTAAAACTGGAAACGGGTTTTCCCTCTCTTCAAGAAAGAATATCACAAAAAGAACAGCTGCAATTATCAGTAAGATAATTATTTCTCCCGATCCAATCCCAGTACAGCAGGCCTTGGTGGGGGGACTTGGCCAAAACAATGGAAACTCTTGGGCTGCCAGACCAGGAAATGTCCTAACAGACTACATTTAAAAAGCATGATTCTTGATAGAGAGGGTGATCAACCACACCCAAACTACACTTCTTCCGCACCGTGGGAGGAGCCTACCTTCAAAATAGTAACAGAAAGTCTCCCAATGAAAAGGGCTGCCTATGACCCAACAATCCTAAGGCGCATAATAGAAAAGCAAATGAATAGCATTGCAGTAGCAGGAGCCACCCACATCTTCACATACGAATCGGTTGACACAGAACATGAGAGTGCTGGCCTGCTCTTGCACGGCCAGCGTACAGGCATATTGAGACTGGGAGGACTATTATCATCACCCAAACTGAGCTGTTTGCCATACAACAGGCATTCGCATATGTGATTGCACCAAACACTCAAAATACGGTCATACACACAGACTCAAAAGCTACACTTCATATATTACGACAAAAACAGTGGAAAGATAACGTGGAAATAATTACCACCATTTTGTATCTTGGAGCAGTCGCTAAATGCAAAGGACTCAACATAACTTTAAACTGAATCCCATTCCATGTTGGAATCCTATTAAATGAGAAAGCCGATGAAATTGCTAAATTGGCAACTCGTCATGCAGTGATACATAAAACAATTCAACCCAGCCTAGAGAACATAAAAAACATCATCACCAAAAAACTCCCACCTCAACAAAGCCTATCTACACCAGAGAGTAGTTGAAGGTTTGCTCTCTGCAATATGGTATCTTCAGGCAACCAAATTAGAAAGGTTAAATATCCAAAAGGAATCCACAGGGAAATAGCAGTTTGGTTATATAGACTACGTCTAGATTACAGATGAAACTGGGAGATTGGTGAACCCCGACAGAAAGAATGCATTGTTATGAACCCGAGTCCATCGTCGGAGCACGGAGCAGTGACGACAACGCCATCTGTGAGTCCGCTCCCAAAACCCCCCACAACATGGACAACGCCATCTAGTGATGACGGGATATGCCGGCAATAGGCGCTGGATTCCTGTCCTAGTCGGCTCGTGAAGTAGCCGCTGCTGACCTCTGGTGAGGTGGCGCTTAGACAGTGAATGCCATCTATGGAGCGAAAAGGTGGACGTTTGTGTCTAAGCCAGTAAGTGATGTTTCCTAGTGGTTCCTATGTAGTGTCCCAGTACTGATGACGTGTCTGGTTTCACAGTCAACCTAGGACGGCTGTGATGTACGATGAATCAGTCTACCCAAGGCAGCCAAGGTCTCTTCACCAGTCTGCTTTGTAGAAGCAGTGAGCCGCCACCGGAAGAGCACTGCTGAGTGTTCAATTGTCTGCCTGAGGAGTGGCAGTGACGGGATTCGCCGTACCCGGGGCTGGCTGGTGGAAGAGACAACCAACACTGCGGTGCCGACCGAGGAGGGTAACCAGCGAGTTGCACGAGGCTCCTGCCTAGGGCTCGCAACCCTAGTATTCACTCGTGAAGTGGCCTTACAGCGAGGCTGATTGGTACCTGCCAGCTACAGGCTGGACTGTGGTTGTGGGACTTCACGACGAGGCACCCAGTGGAATTGTAATTTGGCTGGCCTGTGCCCAGGGTAGATTCATCGAGGTTTCTGGTACTTACAGAGGGTAGTGCCGCGGAATAGGAAACCAGGCAAGACTGCATGGAGTGAGCGTTGCCAAGTGTTCAGCGTCTTCAGAGGGATACAAAGATATATATTGTGTAGTAATAGTTCTCGTTTGTGACTTTTAATTTATATATGGTGGTGGGAAATGATATATATATATATATATATATATATATATATATATATATATATATGTATATATATATATATATATATATATATATATATATATATATATATATATATATATATAATAGAAAGATATAAACTTGTGTATTTAATGTACCTCCCTGTTTATTTTACTTGCATTATGGAGCTCACCCTTGAAAGCCTCTACTAACTTGGGGCCAGATACCAAACTCTAATACCATCAGAGAAGAACCCGGTTGCGTCCCATTAGGGCCGTAACATGCATCTTCTGCCAAACTGTCACAGAAAAGTCACTACTTCAATATCTGGAATGTGAAGCAACCAACGACCTTAGAAGAGCTTCAAGAGTCCCCGATTCTTGCAGTAACCACCTGAAGCCATCAACACAGCCACTCTTCTGATCAAAAAAGGTTTCAAGCAGATTGATGATGATGAAGATTAAGTCACCCAATAGGTGGCACGGACATGATAGCACGTAAGTGGTGGCCCTTTTGAGCCATTACCAGTATCAGTAGATGATACTGGAGATCTGTGGAGATGCGCCTGCAACCTGCATGACGGGAGATGTCTCCCGTGGTGTCCAGCAGCTGGACACCCTCATAAATACTATCAAGCAGTATCCTCCCCGCGCTAGCAGCTTGACGATTAAATGAGACGTCAGTACACTGAAAAGATTTACTGAACCAAAAATTGTACCNGTCGTGTGTTTAACCCATTATCACTACCCAGAAAGAAATATATCTTTGATATCCCTGAGTCAAACTTAATCTGTGTAAACACTTTATGCAAATAAAGGGACCTGTTCTATGGAACTCCCTCCCTAATGAATTGAAAAGCTGTCCAACTTTTGCCTCATTCAAATACAAAACACAAAAGTTCCTAATTTCATCTTCATAGTTTCCTACCTTGTGTTTTAAAATTGCAGTGTATCTAGTGCTACCTAATCCCCCAATCTTTATGTACCTAAGACAACAACTTTACCATTGTGATCAGTACTTACCATTGTGGTCTTATATGTGCTCAAAACGTCCTCTTAAAAATAACATCACTTTTCGCTCGTATGCCGCTATAGCCAAATTTGGACGTAATTTGAAATGAAATCGACTCACAAAAGTGACGTACTGTTCCGTTTTCTGTTTGAGTCGTCCGGCCTACGCGTACATGTTAGGAGATGAAACTTTCAACTAACGTTTTCATAACGTTTCCAAACTTTATGAGAATTTCCTGCCCATCTAACCTATCAGAGAACCCTTAACTTACTGTTGTTGAAAAAAAATCCCAAAATTATTTTAATTTTTTCTTCGTTTTCAAATTACGGCCAAATTCGGCCATACAGGTAAACGGCCAAATGCGACGTTATTTTTAAGAGGACAGGTTGCACATATCAATATGGTGTATTGTGCCTATTAATCTTTGTTAAATTACCAATCGAGCTGTCAGTGCAATCATTCAGAGCTACTGATGTGCTTTAATACACCTACTAATCTCTCTCATTTTTTCTTGCAATGTACCTGCTATCATTTTATACATTTTAATAGAATTTACTTACTTAATATTATCTGTTAGATTAAGGACCTGCCCGAAACGCTGCGTGTACTAATAGCTTTTCAAGAATGTAAATACCATCCTATGTACCCTCACAACCAATGTACCATCTTGAATATATATATATATATATATATATATATATTATATATATCTATATTATATATATATATATATATATATCATATATATATATATATATATATATATATATATATATATATATATATATGAATGAAAACTCACACCCCAGAAGTGACTCGAACCCATCTCCCAGGAGCAACGCAACTGGTATGTACAAGACGCCTTAAACCACTTGACCATCACGACCGGACAAAATGAGGTGATAGCCGAGCTATTTGAACCACCCCACCGCCGGCACCCGGATGGTTATCTTGGGCATAGCATTTTACCAAATCACCTCATTCTTTGGGGCACACGTGAGGAACACAAATGCGAACAAGCCTGAATGGTCCCCAGGACTATATGCGAATGAAAACTCACACCCCAGAAGTGACTCGAACCCATACTCCCAGGAGCAACGCAACTGGTATGTACAGACGCCTTAAACCACTTGACCATCACGACCGGACAAAATGAGGTGATAGCCGGCTATTTGAACCACCCCACCGCCGGCACCCGGATGGTTATCTTGGGTATAGCATTTTACCAAATCACCTCATTCTTTGGGGCACACGTGAGGAACACAATGCAAACAAGCCTGAATGGTCCCCAGGACTATATGCGAATGAAAACTCACACCCCAGAAGTGACTCGAACCCATACTCCCAGGAGCAACGCAACTGGTATGTACAAGACGCCTTAAACCACTTGACCATCACGACCGGACAAAATGAGGTGATAGCCGAGCTATTTGAACCACCCACCGCCGGCACCCGGATGGTTATCTTGGGCATAGCATTTTACCAAATCACCTCATTCTTTGGGGCACACGTGAGGAACACAAATGCGAACAAGCCTGAATGGTCCCCAGGACTATATGCGAATGAAAACTCACACCCCAGAAGTGACTCAAACCCATACTCCCAGGAGCAACGCAACTGGTATGTACAAGACGCCTTAAACCACTTAAACCAAGATACCATCCGGGTGCTGGCGGTGGGGTGGTTCAAATAGCCTCGGCTATCACCTCATTTTGTCCGTCGTGATGGTCAAGTGGTTTAAGGCGTCTTGTACATACCAGTTGCGTTGCTCCTGGGAGTATGGGTTCGAGTCACTTCTGGGGTGTGAGTTTCATTCGCATATAGTCCTGGGGACCATTCAGGCTTGTTCGCATATATATATATATATATATATTTTTGGTAGCAGTCTTTCCTGTAGACATATATTATTAAATATGACCGAAAAAGTAAGATTAATAATTCTAACACGAATTTTCTCGATCTTCCTTATGTTTCTTTTTACTGTTGATGGTAAATGAAAAATCAATTCTCCAAAATTCATTTTTATTTCTAGTCTGACGCGACACTTGAGCGCGTTTCGTAAAACTTATTACATTTTCAAAGACTTTAGTTTACACACACACACAACTATAACTGAATAGAGCTAAAACATCTTCGATTTTATATACCTGCATTTGGGTGAGGTGACATGTTACAATAGTATTTGGATGAGGTAAAAACAGATTTTCAACACAAGCCAGAACGAGGTATAGAACGGGGTATAGAATCGGGGTATAGAGTCGGGGTATGAGCTAAAGGGAAGGATGGAAGTAACTGCAGAGGGCCTATTGGCCCATATTTCTTGATGCTTCTAAATTGGAGCGGAGTCTTGAAGTGGGGAGAATATAGTTGTGTATTAATTGGCTGTTGATTGCTGGTGTTGACTTCTTGATGTGTAGTGCCTCACAGATGTCAAGCCGCCTGCTGTCGCTGTATCTATCGATGATTTCTGTGTTGTTTGCTAAGATTTCTCTGGTGATGGTTTGGTTGTGGGAAGAGATTATATGTTCCTTAATGGAGCCCTGTTGCTTATGCATCGTTGAACGCCTGGAAAGAGATGTTGTTGTCTTGCCTATATGCTGAGTTTTTTTTAGGCTTACAGTCTCAAAGAGGGCATTTGAAAGCATAGACAATGTTGGTCTCTTTTAGAGCGTTCTGCTCAGTGTCTGGAGAGTTTCTCATGAGTAGGCTGGCCGTTTTCTTGGTTTTATAGTAAATCGTCAGTTGTATCTTCTGATTTTTGTCTGTAGGGATAACATTTCTATTAACAATATCTTTCAGGACCCTTTCCTCCGTTTTATGAGCTGTGGAAAAGAAGTTCCTGCAAAATAGTCTAATAGGGGGTAAAGAAGTTGTATTAGTTGTCTCTTCAGAGGTTGCATGGCGTTTCACTTTCCTTCTTATGATGTCTTCAGCGAAACCAATGGAGAAGCCGTTGTTGACTAGGACCTGCCTTACACTACAGAGTTCTTCGTCGACTTGCTTCCATTCTGAGCTGTGGCTGAGAGCACGGTCGATATAAGCGTTAACAACACTCCTCTTGTACCTGTCTGGGCAGTTACTGTTGGCATTTAGGCACATTCCTATGTTTGTTTCATTAGTGTAGACTGCAGTGTGGAAACCTCCGCTCCTTTCCATGACTGTTACATCTAGAAAGGGCAGCTTCACATCCTTCTCCATCTCGTAAGTGAAACGCAGCACAGAATTCTGCTCAAATGCCTCCTTCAGCTCCTGCAGATGTCTGACATCAGGTACCTGTGTAAATATATATATATATATATATATATATATATATATATATATATATATATATATATATATATATATATATATATATATATATATACATATTGTGACAGTGTTCCCCCCCTTCTAATTCTCCCACGCTTGCTGTAAGAGTCATGTCCACTATTCCCGAGCGTTCTCTACATTGCAGGCATCAATTGAACATATGTGGGAGAGAGTAGTATTCTCGAAGAGCCGAGAAATTTGTGAAATAAGAACATTTTGGCCTGTAGGATAGGCCCTTTAGGGAGCCAAAATGGCGCTGGCGAATCTGTTCTCCCGCCAAAACTGTGTGACGTCAGTATCGCCAGATTGGTCACCGTCAGCGACGTGGCACTGGGAGCCAATGAAAACCGACTTTGGAAAATGTGACGTCACATAGGCAGGGGGAGTCCAGCCGTGGTGGCGCCTTAGCGCTATCAGTCTTTCACAACACGTCCGAGAGGCAGGACGTGCGATCGGTCATCCTGTCAGGGTGACGGATTTACCGAACTCAGGTGGATGTAAGCGTCTCCAGTTGTTAGCGCGCACTCTGTGAGGTCTTCCTGCAACCCAGATGTGGCTCATATAAGGAATTGACAGAATATTGAGCAACAAGTGCTCCGGAACAGGTGCGTTGCAAGAAGTGGGCCAGGCATCGTCGTGTGTGACGTCCTTGGCAGTTCACCAGTATAAGAGACAGCTTAGTGGCCGGGCCAATCCACCGTGAGTAAATCGAGTTGACCACCTTGTCAACTTGGTTGAATGTGTGATCGACGATCCTGTCAAGTTTGACAGTAACCATACCTTTGTGGAACCCTACGAGTCAACAGTTGGATGCAAGCACGTCGAGAAGTCTTCCCAAATACCTAGTAACACATCTAGACGACGAGGGAATTGACAGTGTTGTGAGCTTCAAGTGCTCTGAAGTCGGGTGCTGTGCGTGTGGAGCTTAAGCAGTATCGTCTGGGACGGCTGATAACTTCACAGTGACTTCGTAGTGGTGAGAAGCAGTTCCTCTGGAGTACAGTGACAAGGGACTATTGGGAAACGTACGACGACCGCCGAGACGTAGGCTGGCTGCCATAGTTGGGAGGAAAGTTGACGGCCAGGAGACCGACTTCAACCCGGCGACGTACTGTAGGGGAAGAAGCACGGACCTGCAGTGTACAGAAAGCGGCGAGACGCGAAAATCCTAAGGCGTGGGCTTGTGTTTCTGGAGGGTGTACGAGGCGAGAGCCTGGACCAGGAGCTACAACCCAACTGTCATCCTAGGATAGGTGAAGTAGGTGTTTACAGTTACCCTCCCATTTCCCCTTTAGTTAGCTATATATTTTCTTGTCAGGATATTTTATATGTCGTGAGCAAGTCTCACCTGAGTCTAAGTCACAGAGAGCACAGTGTGTGGTGAGGCTACCCAGAGCGCTCACAGTATTAGTTTACATATATATCTCTGTGGGAGTGTGCAAGCACCAGGATTCATCAAGGAATTTACTGTGACTATTATTAATTCCCTATGATTATTATTATTATATATATTGGTAGTAAACCAGATATTGGTGTTAGGCTATGAGCCTAGAATTTATTGATATAAATTCCTGTGTATTGATCTCCATGATTTATTGATATACATGCCTGTGTGTTGATCTCTATGATCTATTGATATAAATGCCTGTGTGTTGATCTCCATGATTTATTGATATAAATGCCTGTGTATTGATCTTCATGATTTATATATATATATATGCCTGTAATTTGATTACTGATTTATCTATGTACATGCCTGTGTACTGAATAATATCATATACGTGAAGTGATTGCCAGTGATATCTCTTTAAGAGAAAGTATAGATATAAGAAAGTTCAGTGATCANCTTCCATTCGACGAGCCATATCCAGTATCTTGGTAAGAGAACTTTCATCATCAACAAGTCTAGAGCTCTTCGAGAAGACGGTAGATGTGCATGTTTCAATTATTTGCTGTTTGATTTCTTTGTCAACATCAGGAAACTCACAGTGGGCTGCTAAACCCTGCAGACGTGTATGGTATTGATCAACAGTTCATTAGAGAGTTGTTTTGCTCTCCTGAAATGCATAATTTCCATAGCAGTATTTTGCCTTGGTTTGAAATGCTCAGTTAATTTGGCCTTGGC
The DNA here is from genome assembly GCA_020271785.1 of Procambarus virginalis. Lineage (NCBI taxonomy): Eukaryota > Metazoa > Arthropoda > Malacostraca > Decapoda > Cambaridae > Procambarus > Procambarus virginalis. Next base: position 22,630 of record WNGS01016513.1, on the reverse strand, counting down.
AGTGTCATAATCTTTGGCACCACCAGTATCTTTCAGTGTATCAAAGATGTCACAAACTCTATCACCTGCATAGTGAAGTAGAAAGGCACGCTTTCTTTCAGCACTTTTGATGTCAGAAACTATCAACAATTTTCAAAACTTTTAAGCCATTTGACCCACCTCTGTGACAGGTTTGTCTGGTCACAGTCAGGATCAAATGCAGGAAACTGAGGTATATTTGCCATTTTTACTGAATAAATTTAAACTTATCACTTAAAATGTTCCTCAGAATATATAACACTTACTGCACTGTATATGTTATTTAAGAATTCACTGTAATTACTTTAATTTTGCAAAGCACACAAGCATTTTAATGCAAAAGTTCACAACAGTGCACAACACAGCAGCAACTGACTTCTTACCTAGCCCTTGTGTACATGTGTTGTTACTCTACTCACAGCAACACAGCAGTTGTTAGCAGTTGGTACAGCAATTGGCAGCAGTTGGCAGCACTAGGCAGCAGTTGGTACAGCAGTAGGCAGCAGTTGGTACAGCAGTAGGCAGCAGTAGGTTCACAGCGTGAAGAATTTTGTAGCACGAAGCGTCGTTTCGTAACCAAAACATCGGGTTTTGTACACTGCATCAAAGCGTCGTTTCGTACACAGCGTCGGCAGATTCCTCTCACAGCAACAATCAGCACAGCTTGGGTAGCACACAGCATTGGCCAGCACACAGCAACGGCCAGCACACAGCAACGATCAGCACACAGCAACAGTCAGCACACAGCATGGGGTTGCATACAGCATCGGGTATGATGCTCACAGACAGCTTCTCCTTCCTCTGAGCGAGACAGCATGCTCCTTCCTTGTGTTTTGTTGAACAAAATACCTGCGTTCCCAGTTCATCGTCGTCGCCAGTGTGGTGTCTGTGTATAGCTGAGATAGTCTTGGTTGTAAGGTTGATGTAAAGTCATTCCTGGTTACTGACTTTAATACTTAACAGACGATTACATGATAGAGTAGCTCCCAAGCTTGGCAGGCGTCCTGTGTGCTGTTTACCTTCTCTAGTGGCGTCCAGCCGCCGCACATAGAAAACGGACGGTACCATTTTCTGTGAACATGACACCTAGCAGTAAAATAGGTAAAATAGGGCAACCAGAAAGAGAGTAGTGCTCAGAACACTACCCTGGGGCACACCTTCGTATTGCTGAAAAGAGGCAGAGAGAGCGGTACCAAGGCGCACTCGAAAGAAACGATGAGAGAGGAAGCTTTGGAGAAAGAGATGGAGATTACCACGAAGGCCAAAAGAATGAAGTTGGGACAGAATGTGATATCGCCAAGTGGTGTCGTAAGCCTTTTCCAGGTCAAAATGGACGGCAACAACAGAGGTCTTCGCAGCAAAAGCAGTACGAATATAGACCTCAAAGTTCACCAGAACATCTGTTCTGCGGCGGCACTTGCGAAAACCAAATTGAGAAGGAGAGAGGAGGTGATAGTGTTCTAAGAACCACATCAGACGAACGTTAACCATACGTTCAAAGAGTTTGCAGACACAACTCGTGAGGGCAATAGGGCGAAAGTCTTTAGGGGATGTCCCAAGAGATCCTGGTTTCCGAAGAAGGAGGACAAACGCCTCGATCCAGTCCTCAGGGACTGACGACGACTCCCAGACCAGATTATACAGACTCAGTAAATACTGAGACGTGCACGGAGGGAGATGGTGAAGCATCTCAAAATGAATACCATCGGAGCCCGCCGCCGTAAAACCACAGAGGGCCAGGGCAGACTGAAGTTCAGAGAGAGAGAAGGGATCGTTATAGGGAAGTCTGAGATGAGTGCAGAAATTTAAAGGACGAGATTCAAGGACAGGTTTACGAAGAAGGAAAGATTGAGGATGATGAGAACCAGAGCTAACAGAAGAAAAGTGGGAGCCCAGTTCGGTCATGACCTTCAACGAGTCCTCTACAAGAGAACCACGGAGGTGAAGGACCGGCGAGACATCGGGAACGAACTTACCTGCTATCTTGTGGACATGCTTCCAGATCTGCAGCAGAGTAGTTTCGGACGTAATGGTGAAAACAGAAGACTTCCAACACTCACACTTAGCTGAACGAATGGCCCTATGGGCCACCAAAGGAGTGACTCGCTACGGGCCACTGCACTCGCCTTCCGAAACAAAAGAATAAAGTGTCTCTTCCAGGTTGCATGCTTACAGCAGAAAGCCCGAGCACAGTCCACCTTCCACCAGGGAACGCACTTTCGTGGTCCCCGAGGGGAAAAGCAAGGAATAGAGCGGAGGGCAGCGTCGAAGATGGTGTCATGAAAAAGGAGGAGGGCACGAGGGAGAGGCAGAATGGAGAGGTCAAAGAGAGCAGCACGGAGAGTAAATAGGTTCAGTCTGCCTTAGCAAACTGCCACCTAGGAAAGGAGTGGGGAGGGTGAAAAGAGAAAGAGGTAACAAGGATGGGGAAATGGTCATTGCCATGGAGGTCATCAAAAACCCACCACGTGAAATCCAAGTAAAGAGACGACGAGCAGAGAGAAAGATCAAGACAGGAAAGGGTGTGAGTCTGAGAGTCCAAATGAGTACGCTCACCAGAATTCAGAAGAGACAGGGAAGAAGAGAGGATGAACGGTTCGAGAAGGCGACCCTGGGTGTTTGTTAGAACATCACCCTAGAGGGTATGTCGACAATTGAAATCACCCACCAGGAGCACAGGCTACGGCAAGGAGTCCAGTACGTGTTTAATTAAGATCGGGAAGAGAAAGCGGGACATTTGAAGGGAGGTAAATGGAACAAACCGTGTATGGTTTACGCACAAAGACACGTGCAGCAGAAGATTGGAGAGGCAACGGAAAAAGTAGGGGGACGAAGGGAACATCAGAACGAATCTGGAGAGCAGAAGAGGAATGAGCCCCTAGGAAAAGCCAGAGGGGGGGGGGAGAGAAAGGAATAGCCACGGAAGCGACCAGGACGAGCACCAAGCATCGGCTCCTGGTGACAGACACAAAGGACGAGCACCAAGCATCGGCTCCTGGTGACAGACACAAAGGGGAAATCTGTGAAGTCAGAAGTTGGAGTTCATGGAAATTGGCGTAATATCCGCGAATATTCCATTGAAAAATAGACATCGACAAAAAGAGAAAGGATAGCAACAGAGGACAATGAAGAAACAAAGGTGAAAATGGAACATCGCACGTTAAAGAAGCCCAGGATCAGGATCAGGGTCAGCAAAGTCAGGGTTAGGGGGCATGGGTAAACTGAGTAAGCATGAAAGGAAGGTAGCAGGAGGACCGACCAGAGGCGGACGAGCAGGGTCCGGAGAAGGAGGAGGAGGAAGAGGGGACAACCGAGGGTCAAGGACAGCAGCAGGAGGGGCAGAAACCAGGGAGTACACCTCAGCAAGGGCAGCAACCGAGAAGGAAGCGGGGGCCAAAGAAACTGCCATAGCAGGAACAGTGGGCACAACCACCGAAATGGGATGGGATAGAGCAAGAGAGTCAGAGGTAGGGGGCGAGGATGAAAGAGAAGCCTTCTTACCCGCTGAGGAGGAGGAAGGAGATGAGCCAGGCTTTCGCTTCTGACTCAAAGAGACAGGCGTCCCAGCAACAACGTACTGGGCAACAGATTCAAGCGTCTCAAGAGGAGAAGCAGAACGAGAGCAAACAACACGATTGCCGCTGTGAGAGTGATAGACATCAGGCTGCATAGACAGGCGGTGTGGAGAGCTAAGAAACGGAGGAGAAGGATGGGAAGGAGGATCGGAGGGAGACGAGGAAGAAGACACAAATTCAGTTGCCGTTTCTAAATCTATTGCAGGTGTATAACCATCCTTTTAGAGTTTTATCTGGTTAAGTGAATGTTATTCAGATCCTAAGATATCAGAGATAGCTTTCCATGTCACCGTTTTTCTTCTTTGAATCTTCTCTCATAATATAAATCTTATGCTTTTTTATTATACTGGTAAGCATTGATGAATACCTCGTAACTACTTCCTTTGTAACTAGGACAATCCTAAGTTTTTTCATATTCATGTTTCTTGTTGATTGGCTGGAGTATGCCACTTGTGAGCCAAGGATTGTTGAATCTTTTGCCAGTTACTTGTTTGGTGAGGAGGGGACAATGAGTGTTGTAGAGGCTTAGAGTTTAGGAGAGAAAGAGGTTAGTTAATAAACTTACATCATGAGTATTATTGAAATCAGACTCCCAGTTTATATTGTGAAGTGCATTTGTGTGACTGTCTATTGCTGCTTGATTATGTAACCTTAATTTGTCATGAAGAAGGTAGGATAGTGATCAGTTGTTCTATCAGTGATTATACCAGATGCAAGGGAAGCTTTTATGTTAGTCCATAAGTGATCCAAAGTAGATGCGGATTTTTGAGTGATTCAGGTGGGCTTGGTGATTGTGGGGATTAGCATACAGGAGATAATGCCATTTAGGAAATAGTCGACTCGCTATTTTGTTGACACAGGTCAATATTGAAGACACCTCCTTGAATGATGTGATTTTTGTTGAGATTGTTGTTTTTGATAAGATTCCTTGGGTTATCTGATAATGTAGCTATGTTAGTATTGCGAAATCTATAGATAGCTCTAATAGTTAAGGTTTGATTTAAAGGATTTAATAGACAACTGAGTAAAAGTAAATTCACAGTAGTCATCTCTATCATTAAGGTCAATATTGTAGATGAAGGTATCTTGGTAATATATAGCTGTGCCATCTTCTTTTTTATTAGGACTACAGTTGTGAATTTCTTTATAACCAGCTAAGTTGTAAAGTTGGGTATAGTCTTTACTTAGCCATGTTACTGTTAAAATAATGAACGAAAGTTTAGTACCTTGTGCTGAGAGTAGTGCATTTGTATCATCAAAATATTTATCAAGTGATCTGGCATTTTGGTTGAAAACTGATAGGCCAGTGTTATTTTGGAGTTTGTTTTTTGCCCGGTGTGCTGTGTAATGCCTGCAGTAGAGATGATCAATATGCTGGTTATTGTAGATTTGACAGCAGTTTTAGTTCAGGATCAATATAAGCTTGCATGTAGATGCAATGGAGGCCATGTACAATAAGGTAAGCAATTACTGAACAGTAAAACACTAAATCTGCTGTAAATGTAAAATAACTATAGCAAAAAGAGACAAAAGATGCCAATACACACACAGGATACCAAAGGATACCTGATCAACCAGGCTGTGACTCATACGTCAGGCTGCGAGCAGCCGCGTCCAACAACCTGGTTGATCAGTCCAGCAACCAGGAGGCCTGGTCGATGACCGGGCCGCGGGGACGATAAGCCCCGGAAGCACCTCAAGGTATCCTCAAGGTACAGTACAAAAAAGTAAAAGTAAAATAAAGATCACTGTAGTTAAGCAAGAAGGATACAGAAGTCAAGTACAAAAAAAAGAATCAATAAAGAGTGACAAGAATAATATTCAATAAGATTATGGAATTAATAAAGACAAACAATTACAAGGCTAATTTAACTAATAAATACTGACTTAAATAATCTTAAAGTAATATAATTTTAATGCTAATTAACTATAATTAGCTTATTTATGATACAATAATTAATATTAACTAAAGAAAAATATGGACTCAATTAATTAATTCAAATATATGACTAATATAAATCAAATTTCCATTAAATTTAAAGAAAACAGAGTAAAATAATACATATGTATAAGATTTTACTAATATTCCGAGGTAGAAGCCTACGTAAGTACATGGAGACTTTAATGACAAGTTTGGAACTTTTATGGATGAGAGAATATTTTTTAACCAATAGAGCGAAAGACAGCATTTTGGACAAGGTTAGGCTTGGCTCAGGCACTCATGAGATATTTTCAGTATTGTAATTGAAAGGACGTTTCCATAATTTTATTTATTTATATATACCTGAGTTCTTTCATTCTTGTACAGACCCCTAGCACGCATAGCGTTTCGGGCAGGACCTCAATCCCAATTTTCCCCGAATGCAACCCACCAAATCGTTTAACAACCAGGTACCCATTCACTGTTTGGTGAACAGAGGCTACAGTTGAGAATTGGCATCAAGCAAATTCTCCTCGGTCAAGATACGAACCCAGGCCAAAGCGCTCAAGAAACGCCAGGCGAGTGTGTTACCACTTCGCCACTTGGACCATAATCTAACCCACTACTACAGGATTCCCTGACCAATACTGCACGACGACATTCCCTGACTAATACTACTGGACGACATTCCCTAACTAGTACTACAGGTCGACATTCCCAGACTAGTACTACAGGACGACATTCCCTAACTAGTACTACAGGACGACATTCCCTAACTAGTACTACTGGACGACATTCCCTAACTAATACTACAGGACGACATTCCCTGACTAATACTACAGGACGACATTCCCTAACTAGTACTACAGGACGACATTCCCTGACTAATACAACAGGACGACATTCCCTAACTAGTACTACAGGACGACATTCCCTAACTAGTACTACAGGACGACATTCCCTGACTAATACAACAGGACGACATTCCCTAACTAGTACTACAGGACGACATTCCCTAACTAGTACTACAGGACGACATTCCCTAACTAGTACTACAGGACGACATTCCCTGACTAATACTACAGGACGACATTCCCTGACTAATACTACAGGACGACATTCCCTGACTAATACTACAGGACGACATTCCCTGACTAATACAACAGGACACCATGACAAGATTACCAGAATGTATTGACAAGTTGATGCTGGAGTTTAATTCCTATTACAAAAACCGACCTTCATCAGAAGGAAGAGAAGACCAGAATACAGTTCAGTCTGCGACGGCAACAGTTGCGTGATTATAGGAAAAAAAGGAAAATGATCTGGTAGTGGAAGTAACACCAGCTATGAAACCAAATTTACATATTAGCTTAATATTATCAGCAACATACGCATACCTTGCAAGTATAATGACGACTTTCTAGAATCTAAGTAAGAAATCTTTCAGAAATATTTACATGGCGTATATTAATTAGGTCAGTCCTTGAATATGTATATCAAGCGATGAACCCAGACCTGGTAAAACTCAAGAATTCTTTTAATAAGTCCAAAGATATGCAACGAGACAAGTACCAGAGATAAGAGAGATGAGCAATGATAGGCCAAGGTAATTAAATATAAAAACACTAGATGTACGATAAGTGGCGATATGATTAAAGCATGCAAGACACTGAGTGAAAGAATCAAAGTGGATAGAGGCTGTCTTATTCAGTTGATAGCAACAGAAATAGTGGACACAGGGGGTAAGTAGCAATCACATCTTGAAGAGATTTCATGTACTATTGCTATGAATCGGGGCCCAAGAGATAGATCTCACTCCACATGAACAAAAGTCGGTACCGAAACACAAGGGCTATAAGAGTGAGAGATAAGAGCTCCACTCAAGGCAACAGATATTTCCCTCCGATAATCTTTTAATCTTTTGATTGAGATAATGTCGACCACCAGCAGACACTTCTAAACTTCTCACTAACACCAAGCCACCCTAACCCCACCCACCCACCCCAGCAAAGCTCCCATCCCCTCATCCGCTCCTGATTATATCATATGATGTGTGTGTGTACTCGTCTAGACATGCTCACCTAGATTTACTTGAAGGGTACATCTAGCTCCCTACCCTCGTAGTTCCATACTTCGGTCAGTATATTTAATGACTTTTTTTCATCTGTTTCCTCACCGCCTCTCTTTTACGGCGCTGCTAATTCAATTCTCATTAACAATTTCTTCTTAAAGACCATTTCACCTGCTTGCATCTCCCACGAAGATGCTTTTTTTTCTTTATAGCTTCCGTCCGAGTGCTGTAGTTCTACCGTCCATTGCCCTCTTTTCGTTCATTCCTTCAATGCACCTCAAAATCTATATGGTGGTCTCATATCTGGACTGTCTCTTCCTTCATCCAACCTACTGAATTTGGTATCATTGAGCCTTTCACTAGAGATTAATCCTATTTAGACTGGGGAAGGTTTTGTTACATACAGGAGACTTTTTTTAGTTTAATTATGGACTTTTTATATAAGTATTCCATGTCAAAACTCCAATGGAGACTGTAAAATGACAGAAGAGAGCACTGTGTGTGTCTGCAGACTTTTGTGTTCTTTTGCTCAAGCATCACGAGTATGGCAAGTTTCACCAACGTACTGGAGAGGACAACACGAACAGGAATCAGACTAAGCACCATCAGTATTAGTAGCAGGAGCGGTGTGTACCAAATTACTATAAGTGTGTTCTCTTGTCAAGATGCGAGTTTTATATCAAGGGAACGAAGGGTATTAGTGAGATTTTTAATTTAGATAGTAAAGGAAGTCACAACAGAATGTTTCTAGCGTTAGAATCAGGTTCATGATGAGAAACTGTCTTGTAGCTTGAGAAAAGGCACAGTTGATAAAAAATGTAGACAAGAAAAGAGATGTAAAGACGAGAAATATCAGAATATATAAACTGAAGGTCGCTGATACATAGGGCCTAGAGGAAGAGGTACATGAGAACTCTTCTTAACAGAAGGAGGATGGTAAGAAAAAGAATGAATGGACATATTACTAAGCACCGGCTTGCGGTAGACAGAGAAAGAGAAGAAGACACATAGCTGTGAAAATGTACATCTAGTAAAGAAAGGAAGGAATTAGATTTCAAATCAACTTTGAAACTACAAAACTTTGAAACCAGTGTTAAAAAGGCCAGGAGAAACTGGCCAGTATCATAATAACAGACTAAAGGAACATAAATGAAGTCCGTATACACAAACAATGCATTCATTCGTCATATTAGACTCTAATTGTCCAATAGATGGTCTTCTGCCAGGATAGACAGAAGCATGGCCTTTTTCCTTTATTTTCAAATATGTTTGGGCTGGGTTTTTTAGATTGGTACCCTCAGCACAAGGTCGGTACCATTAGAAAAAATCCTCAACTCTCAGAACTTGGCTGATATCCTCATCACTAGGATGCTCCCTCAGGCAACTACCCTCAGCAACAGACCACTACCTCAGTACAAGGTCGCTGCCATTAGTAAAAAGCCCACTACCTCAGCACAAGGCCGCTGCCATCTGCACAAAACTGACAGGGCTAACACGACTGCAAAGCAGGCACTAGAGGGCTGAGCTTGTTGGAAATTTCCAACATTTAATTATTAACTCCTAGTACGATAGGAGGTAATTCTTGTACTAGACATTATAATTTACTAACACTGTAGAGTAGCTACAGTGTTAGTAAACCAGTTAGTAAACCAGTTTACTAACCAGTAGCGTAGAAATATTAAAGTTATAGAAATGAGGCGCAGAACGCCAGATCCCTTCCTGAAATCATGGCCGTGGGGTTGCGTCAGGCACCCAGCCACAGGGAATAATTTCCACATATTTATGGATTGAAATAAATCCAGTTTCATTTTGCATTCTTTATTAAGGATTATTGGTTAATAGTAGATTTACTTCTAGTTAATAATATATATGGCGGTTTACTGGAAATATTTATACGGTCACGATCAGCTATTCCAGTAAATAAAGCCGTAAACTTAATTTCCACTCTCAATATTCTAGTTCATTTGACATCGTCTAAATTAAATGATTTGCACCACGAGAAATAATGTGCTGCCTTATAAAACCCTTTATTACGACGTAAATTCAAGTCAAGAACATCTCCATCCCTTCGGAACGTTGAGTAAAATATTAAGACAATTTCCTGACTTCCAACATTCGGCGCGAGTGCACATGCGCCAGGGTCGAGGAGGGAGCTCCGGAGAGACAGCTGCCATCATTAATATGGGACTAAGTGTTCTGGAGTTGCCCACTTGTCATCGATCGTGTCTGAGAGCATCCATCTATCTACGAGCTTCTGACTGATCACTCAACTTCCATTGATTATGAACACTGCGTTCGGGACGACAGTATTTTATAGATACAGTAATTTTGGCCATTATTCTGTTATCTAGTGAATGTCGTGTCGTTACACTGTTGGAGATCCTTAAAACCCACGTGAGTGCCTTTTTTACCCCCAAACCCATTTAGATTCTGTGATTAAATCTATGAGTAGACGGTTTGGAGTGGAAATTACATAAGATTTGCCTTTCGGCGTAGAGTTAACTGCGAGAGAGACGTGTTTCTACCTGCATGTTCACGTGTCCCTAGGAACTGCTGACTCGGACAGGAATAAACGGGTTATAGCTGCCGGACACTATCTACGTTCATCTTTGGCAGCTAAGCCGCTTCTGTTTCCATTTTGTAGTTAGCTAATTAATAATTTTCTCATTGAATTTAATATTTCTGAATATTTGATTTCATTATTAGAAGTGTATTAACTTATTACTTACCCCCCAAGTTGTGTGTGTATGGAGCTAGTTCTGAATTATTATAAATATTACAGTTCATTTATCTAGATCTATTTAATTTCATTTATGCATTTATTATTAGAGATCCATAAGCCACTGTTTCTCTTATTCTTTAATATAAATTTTTGTCCTTCGAAACATTTAAGATTACTATATTGTAGAACTAATTCCTCCCCCACAGAGCTCAACGAAACTTTTAATATACTAAACAATTTGGAGATATTGGTCCATACCACTTCTCCGAAAAGTCAAATGTAACTCAAATAAGGAGCAGCGGTTTCAAGCTTAACAAGCCAAAATGTAAGGACAGAAAACAGGAGATGCCTTTTCACCCTTAACCGAAATGGGTTCATATCGACTCTTTTCCTTCTGGGAGGGTCTTTCAGCTTGGGAACGAGCGGATCTCGGTGCTCGCCTTTACTGACGATTTGGTCCTAGCGGCACAGACCCAATAGGGTCTGCAGCCACTGGTAAACAGCATATGCGGATGCGGGGCATAAGGTGAGCCCAGAAAAATGCCGTACTTTGAGCCTGGAAGTTGACGTAGCTCGCAAGAAATGGGACATCAATGCCAAGAGACGATTTGGGATCGGTGATGAAGCTCTAGGGACGATGGGCCCTGAGGACGAGAACAATTAACCATGGGATACTGGTGGGTGCTGGGAGCAGAACCTGCTCCTAAGGCTCCCTTCATAAGGATAGGCTGTGTCTCTAAGGCGAGCCCCAACCAAGGATCTCTATCCTCAAGCACAACCTGATTCCAAACCTCAACCACCGTCTAGTGCTCGGTCGTGTGTTTAACCCATTATCACTACACCAGAAATAAATATCTCTTTGATATCCCTGAGTCAAACTTAATCTGTGTAAACACTTTATGCAAATAAAGGGACCTGTTCTATGGAACTCCCTCCCTAATGAATTGAAAAGCTGTCCAACTTTTGCCTCATTCAAATACAAAAACACAAAGTTCCTAATTTCATCTTCATAGTTTTCTACCTTGTGTTTTAAAATTGCAGTGTATCTAGTGCTACCCAATCCCCCAATCTTTATGTACCTAAGACAAACAACTTTACCATTGTGATCATTACTTTACCATTGTGGTCTTATATGTGCTCAAAACGTCCTCTTAAAAATAACATCACTTTTCGCTCGTATGCGCGCTATGGCCAAATTTGGACGTAATTTGAAATGAAATCGACTCACAAAAGTGACGTACTGTTCCGTTTTCTGTTTGAGTCGTCCGGCCTACGCGTACATGTTAGGAGATGAAACTTTCAACTAACGTTTTTCATAACGTTTCCAAACTTTATGAGAATTTCCTGCCCACCTAACCTATCAGAGAACCCTTAACTTACTGTTGTTGAAAAAAAATCCCAAAATTATTTTCATTTTTTCTTCGTTTTCAAATTACGGCCAAATTCGGCCATACAGGTAAACGGCCAAATGCGACGTTATTTTTAAGAGGACAGGTTGCACATATCAATATGGTGTATTGTGCCTATTAATCTTTGTTAAATTACCAATCGAGCTGTCAGTGCAATCATTCAGAGCTACTGATGTGCTTTAATACACCTACTAATCTCTCTCATTTTTTTCTTGCAATGTACCTGCTATCATTTTATACATTTTAATAGAATTTACTTACTTAATATTATCTGTTAGATTAAGGACCTGCCCGAAACGCTGCGTGTACTAATAGCTTTTCAAAATGTAAATACCATCCTATGTACCCTCACAAACCCAATGTACCATCTTGAATATATATATATATATATATATATATATATATATATATATATATATATATATATATATATATATATATATATATATATATATTATATATATATATATATATTAGTATATTTGGGTAGCAGTCTTTCCTGTAGACATATATTATTAAATATGACCGAAAAAGTAAGATTAATAATTCTAACACGAATTTTCTCGATCTTCCTTATGTTTCTTTTTACTGTTGATTGTAAATGAAAAATCAATTCTCCAAATTCATTTTTATTTCTAGTCTGACGCGACACTTGAGTGCGTTTCGTAAAACTTATTACATTTCAAAGACTTTAGTTTACACACACACACAACTATAACTGAATAGAGCTAAAACATCTTCGATTTTATATATACCTGCATTTGGGTGAGGTGACATGTTACAATAGTATTTGAATGAGGTAAAAACAGATTTTCAACACAAGCCAGAACAAGGTATAGAACGGGGTATAGAATCGGGGTATAGAGTCGGGGTATGAGCTAAAGGGAAGGATGGAAGTAACTGCAGAGGCCTATTGGCCCATATTTCTTGATGCTTCTAAATTGGAGCGGAGTCTTGAAGTAGGTAGAATATAGTTGTGTATTAATTGGCTGTTGATTGCTGGTGTTGACTTCTTGATGTGTAGTGCCTCACAGATGTCAAGCCGCCTGCTGTCGCTGTATCTATCGATGATTTCTGTGTGTTTGCTAAGATTTCTCTGGTGATGGTTTGGTTGTGGGAAGAGATTATATGTTCCTTAATGGAGCCCTGTTGCTTATGCATCGTTGAACGCCTGGAAAGAGATGTTGTTGTCTTGCCTATATGCTGAGTTTTTTTTAGGCTTACAGTCTCAAAGAGGGCATTTGAAGGCATAGACAATGTTGGTCTCTTTTAGCGTTCTGCTCAGTGTCTGGAGAGTTTCTCATGAGTAGGCTGGCCGTTTTCTTGGTTTATAGTAAATCGTCAGTTGTATCTTCTGATTTTTGTCTGTAGGGATAACATTTCTATTAACAATATCTTTCAGGACCCTTTCCTCCGTTTTATGAGCTGTGGAAAAGAAGTTCCTGCAAAATAGTCTAATAGGGGGTAAAGGTGTGTATTAGTGTGTCTCTTCAGAGGTTGCATGGCGTTTCACTTTCCTTCTTATGATGTCTTCAGCGAAACCAATGGAGAAGCCGTTGTTGACTAGGACCTGCCTTACACTACAGAGTTCTTCGTCGACTTGCTTCCATTCTGAGCTGTGGCTGAGAGCACGGTCGATATAAGCGTTAACAACACTCCTCTTGTACCTGTCTGGGCAGTTACTGTTGGCATTTAGGCACATTCCTATGTTTGTTTCATTAGTGTAGACTGCAGTGTGGAAACCTCCGCTCCTTTCCATGACTGTTACATCTAGAAAGGGCAGCTTCACATCTTCTCCATCTCGTAAGTGAAACGCAGCACAGAATTCTGCTCAAATGCCTCCTCAGCTCCTGCAGATGTCTGACATCAGGTACCTGTATATGTATATATATATATATATATATATATATATATATATATATATATATATATATATATATATATATATATATATATATATATATATATATATATATATATATATATATTGTGACAGTGTTCCCCCCCTTCTAATTCTCCCACGCTTGCTGTAAGAGTCATGTCCACTATTCCCGAGCGTTCTCTACATTGCAGGCATCAATTGAACATATGTGGGAGAGAGTAGTATTCTCGAAGAGCCGAGAAATTGTGAAATAAGAACATTTTGGCCTGTAGGATAGGCCCTTTAGGGAGCCAAAATGGCGCTGGCGAATCTGTTCTCCCGCCAAAAACTGTGTGACGTCAGTATCGCCAGATTGGTCACCGTCAGCGACGTGCACTGGGAGCCAATGAAAACCGACTTTGGAAAATGTGACGTCACATAGGCAGGGGGAGTCCAGCCGTGGTGGCGCCTTAGCGCTATCAGTCTTTCACACACGTCCGAGAGGCAGGACGTGCGATCGGTCATCCTG
>WNGS01016500.1:0-34244 GCA_020271785.1 Procambarus virginalis | reverse complement strand
AATAAAATAAGAACAAAGGCAACTGCAGAAGGCTATTGGCCCATACGAGGCAGTCCCTATTTATAACCACCCAATCCACTCATATACATGTCCAACCATGCTTGAAACAATCGAGGGACCCCACCTCCACAATGTTACGCGGCAATGGTTCCACAAATCAACAACCCTGTTACTGAACCAGTATTTACCCAAGTCTTTCCTAAATCTAAACTTATCCAATTTATACCCATTGTTTCGCGTTCTGTCCTGTGTTGATACTTTCAATACCCTATTAATATCCCTTTGTTTGTCCATTCATCCACTTGTAAACCTCTATCATGTCACCCCTAACTCTTCGCCTTTCCAGTGAATGCAAATTAAGCTTTGTTAATCTTTCTTCATATGAAAGATTTCTAATTTGGGGAATTAACTTAGTCATCCTACGCTGGACACGTTCAAGTGAATTTATATCCATTCTATAATATGGCGACCAAAACTGAACTGCATAATCTAAATGGGGCCTAACAAGAGCAAGATATAGCTTGAGAACCACACCAGGTGTCTTGTTACTTACGCTGCGATAATAAATCCGAGTGTCCGATTTGCCTTACGAGAACATAAGAACATAAGAACAAAGGCAACTGCAGAAGGCCTATTGGCCCATACGAGGCAGCTCCTATTTATAACCACCCAATCCCACTCATATACATGTCCAACCCATGCTTGAAACAATCGAGGGACCCCACCTCCACAATGTTACGCGGCAATTGGTTCCACAAATCAACAACCCTGTTACTGAACCAGTATTTACCCAAGTCTTTCCTAAATCTAAACTTATCCAATTTATACCCATTGTTTCGCGTTCTGTCCTGTGTTGATACTTTCAATACCCTATTAATATCCCCTTTGTTATGTCCATTCATCCACTTGTAAACCTCTATCATGTCACCCCTAACTCTTCGCCTTTCCAGTGAATGCAAATTAAGCTTTGTTAATCTTTCTTCATATGAAAGATTTCTAATTTGGGGAATTAACTTAGTCATCCTACGCTGGACACGTTCAAGTGAATTTATATCCATTCTATAATATGGCGACCAAAACTGAACTGCATAATCTAAATGGGGCCTAACCAGAGCAAGATATAGCTTGAGAACCACACCAGGTGTCTTGTTACTTACGCTGCGATTAATAAATCCGAGTGTCCTATTTGCCTTATTACGAACATTTATGCATTGATCCTTTTGTTTTAAATTCTTACTAATTATAACTCCCAGATCCCTTTCGCAATCCGACTTCGCAATCTCAACACCATCTAGCTCGTATCTTGTAACTCTATCATCATTACCTAGCCTCAGAACTTTACATTTATCAGCATTAAACTGCATCTGCCAGTCCTTTGACCATTTCAAAACCCTATCTAGATCAACTTGAAGTGATAGTGAGTCCTCCTCCGAATTAATTTCCCTACCGATTTTCGTATCATCGGCAAATTTGCAAATGTTGCTACTCAAACCTGAATCTAAATCATTTATATATATTATAAACAACAGAGGTCCCAAGACAGAGCCTTGAGGCACTCCACTTACAACATTTTCCCACTCTGACTTGACTCCATTTATACTAACTCTCTGTTTCCTTTGGTATAGCCATGCCCTAATCCAGCTTAATATAGCACCCCCAATACCATGAGCCTCTATCTTTTTAATCAGTCTTTCATGTGGCACTGTATCGAAAGCTTTGCTAAAGTCAAGGTACACAACATCACAATCCTTACCACTATCAACTGCCTCAACTATGCTAGAATAAAAAGATAACAAATTTGTTAAACATGAACGGCCATTTATAAAACCATGTTGCGACTCAATTATTAATTTATGTTTTTCAAGATGAAGACGAATTTTATTTGCTATTATAGATTCGAGTAACTTTCCCACAATAGACGTTAGGCTAATTGGTCGATAGTTAGACGCAAGTGATCTATCTCCTTTCTTAAAAACTGGTATCACATTAGCAACTTTCCAAAACTCTGGCACTGTGCCTGACTCTATTGATTTATTAAATATGATTGACAGTGGGTCACAAAGCTCCTCTTTGCATTCTTTCAGCACTCTGGCAAACACTTCATCCGGCCCTGGGGATTTGTTTGGTTTGAGTTTTACTATTTGTTTAAGAACATCCTCCCTGGTAACTGCTAAACTCGTCAACCTGTCCTCGTCCCCACCCACATAGACTTGTTGGGCTGAAGGCATATTGTTAAGTTCCTCTTTAGTAAATACAGATACAAAATATTTATTAAAAATACTACTCATCTCTTCATCACTATCTGTTATTTGACCTGTCTCAGTTTTTAATGGACCTATCCTTTCCCTAGTCTTAGTTCGATATAACTGAAAAAACCCTTTAGGATTTGTCTTTGCTTGCCCTGCTATACGAACTTCATAGTTTCTTTTTGCTTTCCTTATCTCTTTTTTAACATTTCTAACTAGTTGTACGAATTCCTGTTCTAAAGTGACCTCCCCATTTTTAATCCTCTTGTACCAAGCTCTCTTTTTACCTATAAGATTCTTCAAATTCTTTGTTATCCACTTTGGGTCATTAGTAATCGATCTATTCAATTTGTGTGGTATACTACGTTCCTGTGCTTTGTTTAGAATATTCTTAAATACGTTATAAATTGAATCTACATCGAAATCCCCATTTACATCACCTATCGCTGGGTTCATGTCTCGCTCCAAGACCGGCCCACACCCCATACCCAAGACTTTCCAATCAATTTGACCCAAAAAATTTCTTAGGCTATTAAAATCAGCTTTTCGAAAATCTGGCACTTTAACAGAATTTTCTCCTACAGGTCTATTCCATTCTATGCCAAATCTGATTTCTTTGTGATCACTGTTCCCTAGCTCACTCCCTATTTCGATGTCATTAATTTGTGTTTCCCTGTTAGTTAACACTAAATCTAAAATATTATTTTCCCGTGTTGGTTCCTTAATGTGTTGCGTAAGAAAGCAATCGTCAATTAATTCTAGAAAATCTTCTGCTTCACTATTCCCTGTTTTGTTCAACCAGTTTATTCCACTCAAATTAAAGTCACCCATGACATAAATACTGTTAGATCTAGATGCCCTAGATATTTCATCCCATAGATGCTTTGCTTCCATTCTGTCTAAATTTGGTGGCCTATATATAACTCCAATTATAATATTATTTGCTTTTTCGTTTAATTCTATCCAAATAGTTTCTGTGTGTGGCTCAGTTTTGATTCCCTCTTTGAGACTACATTTCAAATTGTCCCTAACGTATATGGCTACTCCACCACCTCGTCTAATATATCTATCTGTGTGAAATAGTTTAAATCCATTTATTTGATATTCGGCTAATAGTTCTCTATTATCAACATTCATCCACGTTTCGGTAAGTGCAATAATATCTATTTTTTCTGTGCAGACAAGAGCATTTAATTCGTTAATTTTATTTCTTAGACTTCTACTGTTTGTGTAATATACCCTAAGTGAATTGTTATTTTGAGGCCCTTCTCTTTCCCTGATCATTTTGCCAATTCCTTTCTCCCGCAAACACATACTTTTATTACATCCTTCCTCCAAATCAATTCCCATACCTCTATCTACTAACAGTTTAAACCCAAACAAACACCTCTAACCACTTCTTCCAACGAGTTTGCAACAGCAACAACCCCAGCTCTCGATAGATGCACCCCATCCCGAGCATACATTTCATTTCTTCCATAGAAGTGTTCCCAGTTGTCTATATAAGATATTGCATTAGATTTGCAATATCTTTCCAGCCTGCAATTGACACCAAGTGCCCTCGACATCCATTCATTTCCCACTCCCTTTCTTGGAAGAATGCCACATATGATCGGGATTCCTCCCTTGCTCCTAACTAATTCTATTGCTGTCTTGAATTTCAGTATTAGTTCCTCACTTCTAACTCTCCCAACATCATTACCCCCTACACTAATACAAATAATGGGTTTGCTCCCATTTCCCGTCATAATATCTTTCATGTTTCCAACAATATCACCAATTCCAGCTCCCGGATAGCAAACTCTTAATCTGTTCCCCCTATCTCTGGCACAAAACGTTCTGTCTAAATACCTCACCTGGGAATCTCCCACAACCAAAACTCGCCTCGGTACCTCCTTAACTTTCTGAGCGCCCTGAGGGGCCCGCGCTTCGCCGCTCCTTGCTGATTTCTTTTCGGAGTGAACCGCTGGCTCACCACAGCACTCGTCCTCCAACACGGCAAATGAATTTGCCGTCTTTAGGGCGTCTGTAGGCGGCCTTGTCAAGGTCTTCTTAAGACCCCTGTCCCCAACGACTCTCCACGACGAGGTCTTGTTTATCTTGGTCTTCTCCGCCTCCCCCCGACGCTTCAGCTGTCGCACCTCCTCTCGTAAGGAATCCACCTCTGCTCTCAGAGCCCCAACCAAGTTCACCAATTCCTCCAGTAATCCCTCCATCACTGCTACAATAACGCCGCTACAATCGGAGCTCCAGCCAACACAACCTCTCACTGTGAACATTCATGCATTGATCCTTTTGTTTTAAATTCTTACTAATTATAACTCCCAGATCCCTTTCGCAATCCGACTTCGCAATCTCAACACCATCTAGCTCGTATCTTGTAACTCTATCATCATTACCTAGCCTCAGAACTTTACATTTATCAGCATTAAACTGCATCTGCCAGTCCTTTGACCATTTCAAAACCCTATCTAGATCAACTTGAAGTGATAGTGAGTCCTCCTCCGAATTAATTTCCCTACCGATTTTCGTATCATCGGCAAATTTGCAAATGTTGCTACTCAAACCTGAATCTAAATCATTTATATATATTATAAACAACAGAGGTCCCAGGACAGAGCCTTGAGGCACTCCACTTACAACATTTTCCCACTCTGACTTGACTCCATTTATACTAACTCTCTGTTTCCTTTGGTATAGCCATGCCCTAATCCAGCTTAATATAGCACCCCAATACCATGAGCCTCTATCTTTTTAATCAGTCTTTCATGTGGCACTGTATCAAAAGCTTTGCTAAAGTCAAGGTACACAACATCACAATCCTTACCACTATCAACTGCCTCAACTATGCTAGAATAAAAACATAACAAATTTGTTAAACATGAACGGCCATTTATAAAACCATGTTGCGACTCAATTATTAATTTATGTTTTTCAAGATGAAGACGAATTTTATTTGCTATTATAGATTCGAGTAACTTTCCCACAATAGACGTTAGGCTAATTGGTCGATAGTTAGACGCAAGTGATCTATCTCCTTTCTTAAAAACTGGTATCACATTAGCAACTTTCCAAAACTCTGGCACTCTGCCTGACTCTATTGATTTATTAAATATGATTGACAGTGGGTCACAAAGCTCCTCTTTGCATTCTTTCAGCACTCTGAACTAATGTTTCAAGAAACTAATTCACTAATGTTTTAAGAAAGGAGATAGATCACTTGCGTCTAACTATCGACCAATTAGCCTAACGTCTATTGTGGGAAAGTTACTCGAATCTATAATTAAAGGTTACCCTTTGCATTTCATCAACTGTGCCTACTCTCAAGCTAAACGAAATTTCTTTCATCCTAAACCTGCTTCCAACACTAGTAGCACTGTACTATGCCTTCCCTTCATATCTGAACTCAAAACTTTTACCAATACCTTTCGTCCTCTTGACATTAAACTCGCCTTTCGACAAACTAACACACTTCGTAGCAATCTAGTTCACACTGCTCCTCCTGCTTCTAATGCTGCTGGTGTCTACTATTTCCTGTTCGTCATGTCCTCTCCAATACTTTGGCGAAACTGGCCGTACACTGAATGACAGACTTAAAGAACACAAGAGAAGTGTTAAGTCTGCAGACACTAACAATGCTCTCTTCTGCCATGTGAGGGATTCTAATCATCCCATTGATTGGTCTTCCTCCAAAATAATCTTTCCTGCCTCTACTCTACACACAGACGCCGTCTTAATGAATCGGCTCTAATACACAATGTACCCAACATGAACTTGAGTCCTGGCTTTGTTGCTGTGGACTCTTCCCTTTCACAGTATATACTCAAATGCTCTAATCTTTCTAACAAACGTGACCTAACATAAGCCTACCCCTTCTATTTTCTTTCTTTCTCTTTCCTTTTCTTTCTCTCTTCTCCTACGCTCCCTTGCTATCCTCTTCGTATTCCTATCTCCTTCTCCTTTGGTAATAATAGGAGCGTATGCCTCGTATGGGTCAATAGGCCCCCTGCAGCTCTTATTATTATTACTATCCCCTCTACTACACCTTACTTTGCTCCTCAGCTCTCTCTTGCCTATTTATTGCCTGTCTCTACTTCCACATCACAATCGACTTGAGAATGTTCCAGGACGGACCGAAACGTCGTTGTCCCTTCACCTTCTAGTGTGTGGTCTGGTCAACATACTTTTTTTTTTTATCTTTATTTAAGAAATACAACATAAATTAAAGTATATAAAAGTTTTACAAGACAATTTGACAGAGCAGTTCGTAGTGAACAAGTTTCCCAAAAGTACAGAACATTATCTGTAAAAAAAAACCCTGACTGTTATACTTACATTCCGTTAAACTATTTACAAAATTTGGAGAATAAATTTACATTAAAATACAGGGGAAATTATTACATTTACATATATTTTATATAATTCGCAGTAAACAAATTTTCCATATCATCACCGAGCATGAGCCTTAAACCCCAAATGTTATACTTAATCCTGCATCGCAAGAACTTCAATGTTTTGTCTACCGAGTAACCTTCCTGCCTACCTATCCAAACACAAAAAACGTAATCAGAGAGCAACATAATTATAGTATTCCTAATTTTCTTGCATTTGATGTCAATATGAAACATTAAAAACCTCATTAACTCCACTCTGATACTTGGGCCACATAAAGCTTTAAGAGTGTCTCGAAGCCAGTTCACAAAAACAACTTTCTGCTTACAGAAATAAAATATATGCATAGTATGTTCAATTTCAGTACATTGGTCACACCTATTGTTGTCCTTAATGCCCAACATCGACAACCTATCATTAGTAGGGAGGGTCTCATGAATATAACGATACAAGAGCTCACGTTGTTTTGGGGCAATAAATTGAACATGAAGGTTCGCCCATATTACTTGCCAGCTGAAGAGTGGATATGCCTCCACTACACTAGGAACTATATTTGGTAGTATAACATCATACACCTGTTTACTGGTCATCAGTAAAAAACCTTCAATATTACATATCCGCCTGAGCACAGCAAGTGCACAGGAATAAAAGTGAGGTGTAATAAAGGCAAGGTCAGTATACTCTGGCATATGTATCAAGTAGCTGACACGTAATTTACAATAGTAATGTCCTAGCACATTTACACTATTCCTCTGCATTATCTCCTTTCGAAAGGTAACACATAAGATTGCCAATGACTTATTGTACACATTCAGTATTCCTATACCACCGTGTTTCTTACCTTTACAAAGAGTAGTCCGTTTAATTGGTTGGTAACGACCATACCATACATATCTAAAAACAGTTTTGTCAATCTCCATTGCACTTTTCTTGTCTATGGGAAAGCTGTGAGACAAATACCACACTTTAGACAAAATTTTGCAATTGACTATTACAGCTTTCTGAAACAGGGTTAATTTCCTACTTGACAACATGTTCGTTGCAACAATTATATTACCACATAGTACGTGCCAATTCGTAGCCAACGTCGTGTCATATGTTTTACACCAGTAAATCCCAAGAGCCTTAATAGACTCCACTACCTTGAACCAGGAACCCGTCCAGTGAACTTTATTACACCAACTGCCAAGCCCCATCATACACGTTTTGTTCTTGTTAATTACAGCACCTGTTGCCCTTTCAAAGTTGTCCAACACATTCTGAACATTCACCACCGAGTCTTCTGTCGACACAAAAATAGTCGTATCGTCTGCATAACCAACAACAGGAAATGTCATCGCATTAGGAAGACAAGGCGGAACAATAAAGTCATTGCCTTTTATTGCCAAGTACAGTGGCTCTTGAAATATAACATACAAAATCATTGAAAGGGGACATCCCTGACGTACAGATCGTTCAACTAAAAAAGGTTTACTTAAGACTCCATTGATACAGACGCTGCTCCAACACTCTTTATAAAGCATACGGACCCAATCAATAAAGTCTTTTGCAACCCCTACCCTATCCAATATGTCCAATACAAACTGAACATCAACACGGTCAAAGGCTTTCGACCAGTCGAGGTTTATCATAGAGGAAGGAACATTATTCTCAGACACATAATACACAACATCCCGAATTACATTATTACAATTTATTATGGATCTTCCAGGCACACCACAAAACTGTTCCTTCGATATAAGTTTTTCCATTGTACTCCTAAGTCTATTTGCCAGCAGTTTCGATACTATTTTATAATCCTGGTTTAGTAAGGAAAGCGGCCTCCAGTTCGTCAGAATATGCAAATCACCCGTTTTAGGTAACATCTTAATAATCCCATGAGATTGCGACATGCTAAGCTTCCTATGCTGTATGCTATACTGCACCACTTGTACAAAGTCTCTACCAATGACATCCCACAGATAGAAATAAAATTCCGCCGGGAACCCATCACAGCCAGGTGATTTACCTTTCTTTAAGCTCCTGACCACACTCCACACTTCCTGCGTATCTACATCTTCCAATAATGACGTGTTGTCATCTTGGTCTAAAACCCGTGTACATTTTCCAAGGAAGTGCTCCCGCATACCTCGGTCTACGTTCACTTTTTTGTACAATTTCTCCAATTCACCTCGAACATACCAAACAATCCCATCCGTATTTGTCATATCCGTCCCATCACCTGCAGTAATACTAGTCACAAGAGCTGTACCCTTGTTATTCTTGACTTTACTTAACAAATAAGGAGAGAGTTTTTCACCATACATCCTATCATGAATCTGGAGGCGAACATTGACCCCTTCAGTAATTTCATCCCGCAATTTGTTAATTCTGTCTTTCAAAATGGTAATTTCCTCATACTTGTCGAATCCCATATTGACCTTTGCATAAAGTTGTTTTAGTCTGTGTTGGAATAAGGTTAACAGACCATATTTTTCAGCAGCCTTTCTTTTGGACACTTTCACAAAGAAACTTTTGCAAGCAACTTTACACATGTCCCACCACTCCAACAGACATCCGAACTTATGTTTTTGCGCAACCAGGTGTTTCCACAAAACCTGAAAATTATCAATTACCTCTCCACTCTGCAACAGACTGCAATTTAGCTTCCAATACCCTGTCCCCACTTTAACCTGATCGTCAATAACAAGCTTCACCACAACCATACAATGATCTGAACAGCTGACCGGAACAGTACTGCAAGAACGAACTTTATCATGTAATGAGTGCATATATATTCTGTCAAGCCTAGAACCATAATTCTGGCGAACATATGTGTATTCATATACACCTCCGTTAATGCAATTCGCGTCCTTGAGACCAATACACTTCAAGAGTGTAATTAAAGCAGGAGATACACATGCATTCGTCTGAATGCTACAATCTCGCACAGAAGTGACACAATTAAAGTCGCCACCAAAAATAATATTACGTGTATCATTTCTGAAAAAATACAATAACTCGTTAGAGAACAATTCCTCCCTCTCTTTCTTCCTACGAGAGCCAGAGGGAGCATACACATTAATCAGAGGAATGATGGTGTCAAAAAAAGAAATCCTTGCATATAAAACATTACCATTATCATCCATTTCAGTATTAAGAACCTTGATGTGGGCTCGCTTAGCAACCAATATCATTGTACCACCCTTCAACAAGTTCGTTGCATTTATTAATACTTCAAAGTAATCAAACAACACATCAAGTTTCTTAACATCGTGGACATTGTGTTCTTGCACTAAAAGTACATCCAATTTATGATATTTAAACAACGATAACAGCTGCAACTGTTTATTTCGACAATTGAGCCCATTAACGTTCAAAGTAGCACAATTAAAGTTAACAGGCTTCCCGAATGTTATATGAGAGAAACCAAAAATCACCCTTTATCCATCGTAACCTCACTTGACACTAACTTAGCGTCTTCTTTCCCTTTCCGAAATTTAAGTTTAATATTAGCACTCGCGTCACGACTCTGTTCATGTTCCACAATATCCCACCATACCTTATCACTGTTCTCGTTACCATGGTCCCCACTCACAGTTCGTACCGTGCCCTCGCTACGTGTCGGTGACTCTTCCTGGCCTTGGTCACGGTGAACGTCAACGGTAACAACCTGCTCAATACTCCGAGTTGATGTCCTCCTACGTTTCTTGACATGACTGGGTGCAGAACCAGCCTGCACACCACCCTGACCCTTTCTATCAGACCATACTGAAGAGGGTGGAGTTGCCCTCTTCACAGGCATTTCTACATCACTATCCTCCATGGAGTCATCCTCCACAGCCAGTTGACAACCAGTTACTTTCTCCACCGTCACCTCACCAAGGTCAGCGCCGCCGTCGTCATCGCAGCTCAGCGCAGCGTCAGCGCCAATGTCATGGGCGTCCACATGTATATTGTCCAGACTTACCTCACCCTCACCAGGTTGAACGAGAGCAGATAAATCGTCCTGAGCAGTGACGTCAGCACATTCCTTGTCTGCATTACTTATATCAGCCTGACCTAAGTCACCTTCACAGGCCTCAGTCGCACTGGGATGCACTCCCACAGACGTTTCACTTACAGAGTTGTGGGTCACGTCATCTACCTCACCGGGCACTGCAGTATGGACAACAGCGGGTTCAGTTCCTGATACACTGTCCTCTATTAATGGCGGAAAGTCATGTTCACGAAAAATGTTGATTCGTTCTGAAGCCCCCACCTGGCAGGCAGCAGCCATGTGACCAGTACGCCCACACCGAAAACAAGTTCGCAGTTGGCCATGGTATATAAACTTAATATAATGACCCTCTACCGACATTGATGATGGAATATTGCGATGAAGTTCCAGCTTGACTGTTCGTGTGCCATTAAAACACCCTTTCCCTGGTCCAGAAGCATACTTATTGAAGCGAACATTGTCCACTTTCCCATAATGTTGCAGTATGCGGATAATAGTCCCATTCAACATTTCAAATGGCGCATCCCTCACAGAAACGTACGTAAATGTCTTGCTCAAATTAATCACTTCTACCGATCCTTTCCCATTAGGTAAACGTATAATTTCATCCTCATACTTCTTGAGAAACTCTGAAAACGCTACATTGTTTTCAAATTTCAACACCACTCTGTTCCCTGGCAGTGATTGGTAACCAAATATTTCTTCCGCCTTGATCTGTAACACATCGAAGATCGTCGTGGATACAAGGTCGGTATCAACATGACAACTAAACTTGAGCCCTATGGACTCCTTCCGCTTGAGTGGAGGTGTGTAGGAGCCCATGACGGCACTATACCACCCTCAGCGCGCCGGTATCCGGCCATCGGTCAACATACTTTAGCCACGTTATTGTGACTCATCGCCTGCGTTTAGTTAGGCTGCAATAGTGTTTAGTTATTGTCAACGGAATGGGAGGGAGACTATCAGGAGAAAGCGCCAAGCCACCACAATTATATAGCACTTGGACGTGAACATCATAAGGATTTAGGATGGGGCGGGAGTGATAGTGACGGTACATGTCCTGTTGACAACGGGAGTGGTAGTGATGCTACTTTTCGCTACGTGTCGTGTTGTTGACAACGGAGGTGGTAGTGATGCTACGTGTCCTGTTGTTGATCGTCTCAAAGCTCTCCAAATGTACTCACTAGAAAGGAGACGAGAGAGATACCAAATAATATACACCTGAAAAATACTGGAGGGATAGGTCCCAAATCTGCACAGTAAAATAACAACGTACTGGAGTGAACGACATGGAAGAAAATGCAGAATAGAACCAGTGAAGAGCAGAGGTGCCATAGGCACAATCAGAGAACACTGTATGAACATCAGAGGTCCACGGTTGTTCAACGTCCTACTAGCGAGCATAAGAAATATTACAGGAACAACCGTGGACATCTTCAAGAGGAAACTAGATTATTTTCTTAAAGGAATGCCGGACCAATCGGGCTGTGGTGGGTATGTGGACCTGTGGGCCGCTCCAAGCAACAGCCTGGTGGACCAAACTCTCAACAGTCAAGCTCCCTAGAGTCATTGCTAGTGTCCCTTGCCTAGTAGTCCTTCACCCTAACTTGTTCTCAGTGTAAACCTAGCTTGTATCCTACTTATGTGGACCAAGGCTTTAACGTAAGATAGTGTGGTAAAGTAATTATTATTGTTATTGGTGTGAGTGTATATGGGGGTTGTTAAGGGGTTAATAAATAAGTAAGTTAGTTAAAGGAGTATCCATTCTTCCTGTGTAGGAGATCAATGATCATTCTCTAGGCTGACAATTGCAGTAATAAGCCACTATAAGTTTATTTATATGTTTTTATTGGGGGCCGGGCCTTTTAGATCTCCCATATTTGATAACTCTTCAATGCTAACTACTGATCCTACTCCATAATAGCACTAGATTCCCCATAGTACAAACCCCCATCTATAACATATTTCTTCGTAAGTAGGTTTGCTACGAAGGTTCCTAAGTGTGCTCTAAGAAGATGCTTAGGTGCAATTCAAGTACGTCCACTTAGGAAGATATTTGTTGGTTCACCTGCGGGCCGATAGAGGTCACTACTGTGTTTCGTTTGGCCAATCAGAGAGTTTTTTTTTTAGTTTAGTTCATTTATTATGCACCCCATACCCATCTTGTGGGCGGTAGTGGAAAGGGTTACAGAGGCACATAATGGGCTCAGGGACTGAACCCCACAATTCATTTAGCTAAGCAAGTTACAATCTTGATGAGCTAGTTACAAAATTCAATATAAGTCGTCACATCAACAATGGGTTCAAGATCGACCTCAAATACAGGTTCTAAATTAAGCAACTGACATATGTGGAGAGCTAGTGTCACAATTTATATGTTTGTCCTGCACACCGCCCCCCATCCAGTGGGCAGCGGTGGATAGGTTACAATCACTCAGTTACTACCTACAGTTAGCAAACTGGGGATATTTGGCTAAAATTTCTGGTAGCAGATCATTTTGAATGAAATATTTACACATCGCTGGAACATTGGTTATAGAATTGTCTCTAAATTCACGTATCTTTTCGCACTCCATCACATAGTGACGGAGGGTGTGCGAATAATTTTGTTGACACAGTTTACATTTGGTCAGGTCTACATCGGCAGATAATGAGAATTCCCAGAGATACTTGTAACCGAGTCTAAGCCGAGCAGCAGTAACATCTAGAAGTCTGCTGATTTTATTGGATGATCCATAGATGTGTGGCTCCTCTTGCATGATAGTATGATGATAGATGGAATTACTGGTGTCAATTTCACTTTGCCTCAGATCTACAAGATCTTGTTGAAGTTCTCGGTGTACTGCTGCTCTCAGATTGCTCATTGACAATCCAAGGTTACACTCAACGGCTCCTTTAAAGGCAGATTCTTTGGCTAACTTATCAGCTCTATCATGCATTCGGAGGCCAACATGAGATGGAGACCACATGAAATGGACTCTGTTACCATCCTTAATAATTTTGTTGTATTTGTGTCTAGCTTCGGACACGAGCATGTTACAGTTGTGTCTTAAAGAGTTGAGAGCATTTAAGGATGATAAGGAGTCACTTACAATTAATGTATCAAGTTTGGAGACTTGTACACATTTCAGTGCAAGGATCAAGGCAAATAGTTCAGTCTGAAGGGTAGAGGCCCAATTGTTTATACGGACTCCCCACTCAAAGTACAAGCCATCGCCCATTGTCAGAACAACTGCACTTCCAGCTGCACCCGTGGTGCGGTGTAGGGAACCATCAGTGTATATGATTTGAGAGAGAGAATGCTCTGTGGACAGAGCATCAATATGGCTTAAGGCGTTGAGCTTTGCCTCAAGACGAAGCTTGGGCTTATCTCTAATTTGCTTCTTGGGTGGAAAGGGAGGGATTAAAACTGGAAAGGGTGTAACCTCCCACGGTGCAGGAAAGTGCCGTTGTTGTTTCTCTTGGTACAAATCATGAACCCCATACATTCTGAGTTGAGTTCCAGTTTTTGTTATCCATTTGGAACAATGCTGATCTTCAATAAAGTAAGTCTGGAGGGCTTCTGTGCAAGGATTAGGATGAGTTAGCCTAAGCATTTTTATACCAATTTGACAGTTAATTTCAGTAACACGATCAACAACGCTCAGAATATTAAGTTCCTTTCTCATATTAGTATCTTTGTGGTACGAGGGCACCCAAGGATTATCCTCAGGGCTTCGTTCTGCAATTTTTCAAGCCCTCCAAGCTTTCTTTCAGGCATCAAAACAAGCAGAGGTGCAGCATAATCCACTAAAGATCTGATGTATGCAAGGTACATCATTTTGACAATTCTGACATTGGCACCATAGCCTGAGTGATAACCTGCAACAGCCTTGAGAGCTCGGAGCCTCTCTTTATACTGACGACAGAGTCTGAATACAACAGGACCATACAGTGGCACCTCAAGGCCAAGGTATTTGAATCTGTTTACATAGTCAAGCTGGGAGCCATCAGATAGTTGCATCTTGCGAACAGCTCCTCCCTGCCTGGGTGGGCGCCGATTTAGTATCTTTGTTTTCTCTGCTGAGATAATTAAACCTAGGTCCTGACATGAATCTAATACAGAGTTAAGAGTGTTCTGTGTGTTAGCATACCCAGTGGTGTGTATCATTATATCATCAGCATAGCTAATGATGTGGACGTTGGGTTTGCTCGGTATAGAGTTTAACAGCGTGTTTATTAAGATATTAAATAAGGTAGGACTGAGGACACCACCCTGCGGGGTACCTAGTTCAAAGTCTCTTGTTACACTCCTATGCCCCTGGAAAAATACAGATGACTTCCTGTTGGATAAGTAACCCCTGATCCAACAAAGAAGCCGACCACCAACATTCATTCTTGCAAGCTCACTCAAGATAACATGTCTATTTGCAATATCAAGGCAGACTTAAGATCTAGGAAGGTGGTATATGACTTTTCAGTGTGCAGGGTAAGAAAGGTGGTGATGCAATGATGCACACTCCTTCCATGCATGAAGCCATATATCTGGGGGATAGCATGGTTCTTATTCTATGGAGGAGACGGTTTAGGACCATTCTCTCGAATGTTTTGCAAATGCAGCTAGTAAGGGAAATTGGGCGGAAAGCATTCTCTTGATTTGGCTTGGGAATTGGAATGATTATACTGTTGGTCCAAGAGATAGGAAGTTCCCCAGTAACATAGCTCATATTATACAGCTCAAGTATGATGATAGATGGAATTACAGGTGTCAATTTCACTTTGCCTCAGATCTACAAGATCTTGTTGAAGTTCTCGGTGTACTGCTGCTCTCAGATTGCTCATTGACAATCCAAGGTTACACTCAACGGCTCCTTTAAAGGCAGATTCTTTGGCTAACTTATCAGCTCTATCATGCATTCGGAGGCCAACATGAGATGGAGACCACATGAAATGGACTCTGTTACCATCCTTAATAATTTTGTTGTATTTGTGTCTAGCTTCGGACACGAGCATGTTACAGTTATGTCTTAAGAGTTGAGAGCATTTAAGGATGATAAGGAGTCACTTACAATTAATGTATCAAGTTTGGAGACTTGTACACATTTCAGTGCAAGGATCAAGGCAAATAGTTCGGTCTGAAGGGTAGAGGCCCAATTGTTTATACGGACTCCCCACTCAAAGTACAAGCCATCGCCCATTGTCAGAACAACTGCACTTCCAGCTGCACCCGTGGTGCGGTGTAGGGAACCATCAGTGTATATGATTTGAGAGAGAGAATGCTCTGTGGACAGAGCATCAATATGGCTTAAGGCGTTGAGCTTTGCCTCAAGACGAAGCTTGGGCTTATCTCTAATTTGCTTCTTGGGTGGAAAGGGAGGGATTAAAACTGGAAAGGGTGTAACCTCCCACGGTGCAGGAAAGTGCCGTTGTTGTTTCTCTTGGTACAAATCATGAACCCCATACATTCTGAGTTGAGTTCCAGTTTTTGTTATCCATTTGGAACAATGCTGATCTTCAATAAAGTAAGTCTGGAGGGCTTCTGTGCAAGGATTAGGATGAGTTAGCCTAAGCATTTTTATACCAATTTGACAGTTAATTTCAGTAACACGATCAACAACGCTCAGAATATTAAGTTCCTTTCTCATATTAAGTATCTTTGTGGTACGAGGGCACCCAAGGATTATCCTCAGGGCTTCGTTCTGCAATTTTTCAAGCCCTCCAAGCTTTCTTTCAGGCATCAAAACAAGCAGAGGTGCAGCATAATCCACTAAAGATCTGATGTATGCAAGGTACATCATTTTGACAATTCTGACATTGGCACCATAGCCTGAGTGATAACCTGCAACAGCCTTGAGAGCTCGGAGCCTCTCTTTATACTGACGACAGAGTCTGAATACAACAGGACCATACAGTGGCACCTCAAGGCCAAGGTATTTGAATCTGTTTACATAGTCAAGCTGGGAGCCATCAGATAGTTGCATCTTGCGAACAGCTCCTCCCTGCCTGGGTGGGCGCCGATTTAGTATCTTTGTTTTCTCTGCTGAGATAATTAAACCTAGGTCCTGACATGAATCTAATACAGAGTTAAGAGTGTTCTGTGTGTTAGCATACCCAGTGGTGTGTATCATTATATCATCAGCATAGCTAATGATGTGGACGTTGGGTTTGCTCGGTATAGAGTTTAACAGCGTGTTTATTAAGATATTAAATAAGGTAGGACTGAGGACACCACCCTGCGGGGTACCTAGTTCAAAGTCTCTTGTTACACTCCTATGCCCCTGGAAAAATACAGATGACTTCCTGTTGGATAAGTAACCCCTGATCCAACAAAGAAGCCGACCACCAACATTCATTCTTGCAAGCTCACTCAAGATAACATGTCTATTTGCAATATCAAAGGCAGACTTAAGATCTAGGAAGGTGGTATATGACTTTTCAGTGTGCAGGGTAAGAAAGGTGGTGATGCAATGATGCACACTCCTTCCATGCATGAAGCCATATATCTGGGGGGATAGCATGGTTCTTATTCTATGGAGGAGACGGTTTAGGACCATTCTCTCGAATGTTTTGCAAATGCAGCTAGTAAGGGAAATTGGGCGGAAAGCATTCTCTTGATTTGGCTTGGGAATTGGAATGATTATACTGTTGGTCCAAGAGATAGGAAGTTCCCCAGTAACATAGCTCATATTATACAGCTCAAGCAGGGGATTCCCTGGTACTAAAGGGAGCAGACGCAATATGTCATAAGTGATACCATCTTCACCGGGGGATGTGGCTTTGCCTTTGTTTAGGGCCGCGAGTAATTCAAACTCAGTGAATGGCACGTTGCATTCATCTTCCTTGTGGAGCATGAAGTCAACGAGCCTTTCTCGATCTCCGTAACCAGCATTTAATCTGAACTGTATGTCTGGGGGAAGATTATTGAAGCTAGAGGTGGTTGCCCAAGCATCGACTAACTCGTTTGCTCTGTGTAGAGGGTGAGGGTGTGCTACTTGGCCGATCTTATCGCCTTTAATTCTTTTAATATCCTTCCATGCCTGGCTGAGGGGGGTGTGAGAGTTGAGACTGTTAACAAAAGTTTCCCAGTTATCTTGCCTGAGCTCTGTCATGCGCTCCCTCGCCTTGGCTAGGGCTTTCTGAAAGAGCTTGAGCATTGCTGGCGTACGTGTTTCCCTATATGCAAGTCCAACTCGTCTGGCAGTGCGTTTCAAAGTACGCAATTTGGGGTCATTGTAATAGGCATGACGTTTATTACCTTTCATGTCGTTCCGACTATTGGATGGTGCAGGGGGCCGACCTAAAGGGTCAGCAAACATCTGAATGCTCTGTACTAGATCGTCGTTAAATGTCTGGACTGTGGAGGGATCATAAGTGCTGTACCACTCTGACACATGAGCAACAAAGTCTTCACGTCGAGCAGGAGGAACACTGAGCCGTTTGCGTTTGAAAGTTCCACCGGGCAGGATGGTATCTCCTATACATAGAGTAGTCAATCTAGGGTGATGATCTGACAACAAATCTGTTACAATAGTTGATGTGCACCAGACGTGAGAGACGTTGAAACCAACACAGAGGTCTAGAATGCCTCCACAAATATGCGTGGGTTCAAGGTCACCCACAATCTGCACATCTTGGTGACTATTTAGTAGCGACAGCAGTTGATTCCCATTACCGTTACTGAAGCGAGAGCCGCCAATGTCCTTGTGTCTAGCATTGTAGTCACCAAGAATGATGGTTGGCTCTGCTTGAGCGCAGGCTGGAAGATCAATATAATTTAACTTTCCTGCTGGAGCATATAGATTAAATACATTGAGGACAGAGTTGCCCACATAGATCCTCACTCCATGATACTGTTGACCGGCAGTTTGTTTTTCTGGCAGAAGTTGATGGGGTAGGGATTGTTTGATGTATAGAATGCAAGAGTTGCTGGATCTGAGGTTGTAAGAAACAAATGAGGGCAATTTCGGGGGTGAGGATCTTGCGGGAACTCTGCACTCCTGGAGACATACAATATCGATGTGTTCAGTTGTTACTTTGTGATGTAAATCTGAGAATCTTTTTTGAGGGATGCAATGTTCCAGCTAAGGATGGATAACTTAGTTAATTGTGCATTTAAAGTCAGCATTATATATTGATATTATTAGTTCACTTAATATATGTTATCTATATACATATTATCTATTGCACTACGGTATAAGTCCAGGAACATTTTTTAGTTTTTTACCAATGTCACACATTTGTATCCAATGGTCTAGTACAATTTGTCGGTCATTTCCAGCTATAGAGTCGTTTTTAACATACTTTAGCACAACGCTGGCAGTTAACCTGCGTGGAAGGGCTCCACTACACAAGGTTTCAAGATCACTTTTCCCCTGATGGGCAAGCGAACACATGTTTGGAGGGTTCAGGGGTGGAAGGGGAAGTTTGGCAGTCATTGCTTACAAGTCCCCTCATACACGTGAGCATCGTCGAAATATCGCTGGTGGATTTTTTCTCATGTTGGAGTTGCTCTTGCAGCCGCTCCGTTTGCTGCTGTGACTGCTGCTGGTGTTCCTGCAACCGGTCACGAAGGGCAACCACTGCTTGAACAGTGGAGCAACCCAAGGGCGAGGTGGTAGGGAGGCTGAGGTTGCGATCTGTCTCATTTTGATCCAGTTCCTTATCCCCCACTTCCAGTTGACTGTGGGGTCCAGCTGTGGATGTGGATGGTGGTCTCACAGTAGGTGACATTATCCCAGAACCAGGAAGTGGCCACTCTACATCAGGGGAAGGCCCACAACTGGCAGAAGATGCAGCACCTGGTTCTTGTGGGGGAGCTGGGATGATGGCAGGAGTCTTCGGTCTGGCACCGGTCCCCTTGTGCACTTCATAATTATCAGGTGGTGAGTTTGGCAGCCAGCTGGAGCGAACATCACCTCCAGATGGCTCTGAACAGCGAGTGGGACTGATTGCAGCATTTGGCAACTGCTCTACATGGTGGTTTGAAGGGTATGGCGAGTGTTGTGTCAACACCTCCGGGAAACAGGTTCCTGGCACCTGACGGGCAGGCGCAGGTTGAACAGACACCTGTCGTCTGGCCCCGTGGTGCACTTGGTGCTTGGCAGATGGTGAAGTATTTGGTATCCAGCTGCTACGAACACTACGTCCTGGTGGCTCTGCACAGGAATTAGAGCCGGCAGCTGTACCTGGCAACCGTCCTCCCGGGTGGGCGGGGCCGGGCACCTGGCCGTAAGCAGCTGGTCGCTTGACACAGTCAAGGTGCCAGGCTTGAACACCGCTCCTGCCACAGTTTATGCATTTTTCACTTACTGACTGCAGTTCCTTTATGAGTTTAAAACACATCTCAGATTTATGAGGTTCACCACACACGGCACAAAAAAAGTTTTTGCTTGTGCAGTACCTGGCCACGTGACGTCCCCATCGTTGACACTTATAACACCTACGAGGGGGAGGGTTGTAGAGGGCAATGTTATAGTGCCGACCTAAAGCTGCTCTAGAGTAAATTCTGTCCGGTATAGGCGTGGCACCTTTCCATGTGGCAGCTATGAGGCCATTTCTCAGACGTTTAGAGTTTACAATATTTTCATCACAAAGATATTCAGGCTTAATGAGTTTATTAACATTGAATATGACAATGCTTACTTTTGGACGCCTAGGTGCTGCATTTTTCATTTTAATGCCTGCATACTCTGTGTTTACCAACACATTTACAAAAGTACTGTCGTTTGTAACGAAGACATAGTCACTTTCATCTCTAGGTAACCTAATGACCTTATCATAATGTGCCTCAGAGGCTTCACAAAACCACTGCACTTTTCTCTCTACTGTGGTTCCCAGAGGAAAATCTAGCCGTACATGTCTGGCAGCAGCCGAATTTGGTGGGTTTGATCGTGCCTTTTTGAACTGCTTACGGCGCTGACTTCTACTCATTTGCAACGTGAATCCCCCATCATCTGCACCGCCTTCTGATGTGTCGTGGGTCACCACTGAGGAGGTGGCACCATCTTTAGAAAACAATTGATGAGTGTGCGATGGGTCCACAAAGTCACTATCTGGCAACGGCGATGTGCTGCCCGGCACCTTATCCGGGGCAGTTGCCATGGCGTTAAAGACACAACACCTATATGCAGAGTATTATGGTACACTCGCTCCACAGTGAACCACAAAGCAGCACATCAACAAATGGCCTATTCACAGGGTGGAAGGGGCCGCCAACCATCAAACAAGATCAGCAGAAATAAATCGGCCAGCCTGCATATATGAGGCTCTACTATTTTCAAGGTCACAGCGCACCTTGCAGGTTGGCGCGCAAAGATTTGAAGTTGGTGGCACACATGCATAAGTATCTGCTTAACAGATACTTAACACTCGACAAAAACTTGACATACACAGGCAACAAACCGTAGTACTTGAGAGCTGGCGGAGAGATGTGCAAGAAGCATGTTGATCATGAAGGCGTTCCTGGCATAATATCCTCATTCCCTGGCCGGGCGAGGTGCTAGGCCTAACAGAGCGTGCCACACCAGTGCCCTTACACTTTGTATATTCACACAGTTTTGTAATTAAAGTTTCTAACCACACTCAATCGTCACAGCACTATTTCACATCAACTAATGTAGAATTGGGAGAGTTAAGGCATGACTCAAAGTATCTCCACTGAACTGAGGCTGCATTGTTTCATGGTCACTAACGTCTTCGATCGAAGAACAAGGCAAACACGGCTCAGCGGTAGTATGACGCAAGAGCTATTGTCGTGTACCTGATACACGTGTGGTTTAGGCCCCACAGGCGAGTGAGGAGGGGACGCTTGAGGCCTGATCAACAGCCTTCCCCTCGCTGGTCAGCAACACAGCTACAAATGCCACTTGTAATTCTCCAGTGCAGGTGATAACCAAGTTTCAGACACACCTGGTGTGCATGCATGTGTGTGTCCCAGATTTTGGTTATTAGGCTTCGTAACTGTCGGAGGTACAATTACACCCCCGATAACGAGTGCAAACGCAGGGGAGGACCCTCAGACGTCCGTCCCCTACGCTGCCTATAACACGACTGAACCCATTGTTGATGTGACGACTTATACTGAATTTTGTAACTAGCTCATCTACTGTAACTTGCTTAGCTAAATGAATTGTTGGGTTCAGTCCCTGAGCCCATTATGTGCCTCTGTAACCCTTTCCACTACCGCCCACAAAATGGGTATGGGGTTGTAACGTATGCTTATGTTACGTTGTTGGGTAGATTAGATACACAGTGTTTAGTGAGTTTCATATTTATTTAGTAGTCCTGGATACAGCAGTGTCGTAGACGTTGAGACAAAGCCTGAAGCAGAGCAGAGAGCTGAGTGAGGCCGGAGTCGGGGAGCTCTATGCGGGAGAGTGTGGCGGCTCGATTGGGAATTGCGAGTGTGTGAACTCGGGGAGCGAGAGCGTTGTAGCTGGCTGAGGTCGTAGTCTGCTGTCTGCTGTGTGTCGAAGCTGTAGCGTCTTGGGTCGACTAGAACTGCCCAAGCCGAGTACTACATTCTTGACTGGAGATTGTACTGGTTTGCTGTTCTCACATCGCTGGGTTATATGGTGATTACACCTCAGCTCCCTCCAACAAGGTGAGAAGAATATTACCTGTGATTGGGGAAAGGATTGTAGCTTGTGTGATTAGTAATGCAATAAGATAATGAGATAATGGAGCGAGTATAAGGATTACTTGCTACAGGGTGCATAATAAATAAACTAATCAAATCAAATCAAATCAAATGTTTATTTAGGTAAGGTACATACATACAAGAGATTTTACAGAGAGTGATGGATTTATAGATAGGACTAGTACATACAATGCCTAAAGCCACTATTACGCAAAGCGTTTCGGGCATGAAAAACTTAAATGACTAAGGCTTAATACTAATTGAGCATAAGGACCAAAATGAGTTGAGAACAAAATAAAAAAGAGTTAAGAAGGGGGGAACATGGTTGAAAAAGCAGCACAAATACAATTCGGTCGACAAAACAGCGTCATTTAAATCAGAACAGAACATGGGTTGACAATAGAGGGGTAAAGTAGGTTACAGGGAATTTATTAGGTATAGCTTCGTTTTTCTCTTAAACTGGTTGAGAGAGGTACAGTCTTTAACATGGTTGGGAAGGTCATTCCACATTCTGGGTCCCTTGATTTGTAAAGCATTTCTAGTTTGATTAAGTCGTACTCTAGGAATATCAAAACTGTATTTATTTCTGGTGTGGTGCTCATGGGTTCTGTTACAACCTTCTATGAAGCTTTTGAGGTCAGGATTGGCATTACAGTTCAGCGTTTTATATATGTATAATACACATGAGAGAATGTGCAGTGACTTAATATCTAACATATTCAGAGATTTGAGTAGGGGTACCGAGTGATGTCTGGGGCCAGAGTTGGATATTGTCCTAATAGCAGCTTTGTGTTGAGTAATTAGAGGACGTAAATGATTTTGGGTAGTAGAACCCCAAGCACAAATACCATAGTTGAGATATGGATAGATGAGGGAGTAATAGAGAGTCACCAGGGCAGGTCGGGGTACATAATATCTGATCTTAGAAAGAATGCCAACAGTTTTTGAAACTTTTTTGATATATTTAGAATGTGTCCCTGGAAATTCAGCTTGTGGTCAATGAGAACGCCAAGGAATTTGCCATCTAATTTGTTACAAATTTGGGTATTGTTTATTTTGAGATTTATTTGATTAGAGGATTTATTGCCAAACAGAATATAAAAAGTTTTGTCAATGTTAAGAGTGAGTTTGTTGGCAGTTAGCCAAAGATGGACTTTATTTAGCTCAGTATTTACTGTGGCATTTAGAGCAAGGGGGTCAGGACTGGAGTAAATGAAGGTTGTGTCGTCAGCAAATAGAATTGGTTTGAGGTGTTGGGAGGCATTTGGAAGGTCATTAATGTAGATGAGAAAGAGGAGAGGGCCAAGTATGCTGCCCTGAGGAACACCAATGTTGATGGGTAGGGTGGGAGAAATTGAATTATTCACAGAAACATACTGGAGCCTGTCAGTAAGGTAAGATTTGAGGTATTGCAGGGAGTGTCCTCTGACTCCATAATGATGTAATTTAAGAAGAAGATTTTGGTGGTTGACAGTGTCAAAAGCCTTACGCAGGTCCACAAATAACCCAACAGGGAACTCATTTTTATCAAGAGCTGCATGAATCAAGTTAATCATACTAATAAGTGCATCATTAGTGCTTTTTTTGGGTCTGAAGCCATATTGGCAAGAGCTAAGTATATTGTGTTTGGCTAGATAAGAGTAAAGCTGCTTGTAGATTAGTTTCTCAAATATTTTTGACAAGTTAGGCAGGATTGATATAGGTCTGTAGTTGTTAACATCTGTGAGATCACCACATTTGTGTACAGGGGTTACTCTCGCTTTTTTTAGAATATCTGGAAAGGTTTGGAGTTCAAGTGACTTGTTGAAGAGCAAAGCAATAGCAGGGGCTAAAGTTCTGGAGGCTTTTTTGTAAATTAAAGTTGGTATCTCCTCAAGGGCACTAGACTTGGTTTTAAGGGAAAGGATTATCTCATTGACGTCAGTGGAATTAATAGGCTTTAGGTACAGAGACTGTGGATAGTTACCTGTAAGATAGTCCTTAACATCAGTACTGGAAGATGGAATATCATTTGCAAGGGATGACCCAATGGAAGAGAAGAACCTATTGAACTCAATAGCAGAATCAGAGGCTGAAAGCTGACCATCGTTATTGGACAGGAGTGTTGGTTTGTTATTTAAAATCTTCTTTGATCCCAATATTTGTGAAATTGTGCTCCAAGTTTTTTTAATGTTGCTCTTTATTTGGGTAAATTTATCTTCGTAGTATTTAGTTTTGGCTCGTCTAATTATCTTAGATAGCAATAACGAGTAATTCTTTGAGAATTCTTTGGAGACAATTCCTAACCTATACTTCTTCTCAAGGTCATGTTTTTTATTAGTAGATTTAAGTATTCCCTTTGTAAGCCAGGGATTGTTAAGCCTTTTGGTTGTGACTTGTTTTGTAAGCATAGGACAGTGGGTGTTATAAAGGCTAAGAGTTTTTTGAAGAAAAGATTGCACTGCTAGGTTGATGTCCCCTATGTTACCTAACTCGGACTCCCAGTTGACATTATCAGCAGCAGTTATAAAATTGCCTAATGCAGTTTCATTGTGCAGCCTAAAACTTAACTCCCTTAACTCTAGAGGTGGTTTGATAATGTTAGTTGAGAGAAATGTGGGGTAATGGTCTGTAGTGCTATCTGTGATTATACCTGAAGTAAGCGGAGAGGTTATGTTGGTCCAAATGTGATCCAGAGTCGTGGCCGTACTATCAGTGATTCTAGTAGGTCTAGTGATTAAGGGTATGAGGAAGCAGGAATTCATACAGTTGAGGAAGCTAACAGTAGTAGGGTGTTCAGGCTCGCAGAGGTCAATATTAAAGTCCCCTGCGATAATTAGATGGTTTTTGTTCAGTCTGTTATCGAGTATTAGATTTCTAAGGTTAGAGTTGAATTCGGACACATCAGTGTTAGGCATTCTATAGACTGCTCCCACAGTCAGGACAGACTCGGCACCCTTGACTCTGAAGCTGGCGAAGATATACTCCCCACAGTAGTCTCTAGTTCTAATTACTTTTAAGCATGTTAGTTCTTGGTGGTAGTAAAGAGCAGTACCACCACCTCTCTGAATTTGACGACAGTTATGAATTGCCGAGTAGTTAGGCATGTTAAAGAGTTGAGTAGTGTCCTCTTTCAACCACGTTTCAGTAAGTATAATAAAAGAGAATTTGTTGTCAATAGTTTCAATCAAGGCACTAACATCATCGAAGTGTTTACCTAGGGATCTAACGTTCAAGTTGATTACAGAGATATTGTGATTATGTGTTAATTCATTGTTTACATCTTGTGCTGCAAAATATCTGCAATTTAGATCATTAAAGTGATGATTGTCATAGATAGTGGATAAGAGGTTTAGTTCTGGGTCTATTCTTGTCTGCATAAAAAGGCTGGTTGTTGGAAAACAAGGCAAGAATGACAAATTACAAAGTAGAATTAAGCTATAAAAGGGGGAAAAATATATAAACAAGACTATACGAAACAAACACAAAATGAACCACAAAAGGAAAAAATGAGGTAGCTTACAAGGGGCTTACAAGGGTACAATGGAGTAAGGGAGTATGGCGAGGCTAAGCAACCTATGTAATAAATGAAATCAGAAAAAACATATAAACATAGACTATACAATACAAAAGATATAGATATAAAAAACAAAGATATAAACCAAACTATACAATACAAAAACAAAATGAACAAAAAAGAAAATGAGGTAGATTGCTTACAAGTACTCTCAGGTACACTGTAAGTAATAATTTGCAATTTGAGACACAGGCAGAGCCAGGGGTACAATGGAGTAAGGGAGTATGGCGAGGCTAGGCAGCCTAGGTAATAAAAGAAATCAAAGAAAAAGTTGAATAATAAACATAGGCAAATTTAAGCAAATGATTATTAACTATAAATAGTTCAGTTATGACTGCATAATTAATAAGACCTAAAGAAATATTAANGGGACCTAACGTTCAAGTTGATTACAGAGATATTGTGATTATGTGTTAATACATTGTTTACATCTTGTGCTGCAAAATATCTGCAATTTAGATCATTAAAATGATGATTGTCATAGATAGTGGATAAGAGGTTTAATTCTGGGTCTATACTTGTCTGCATAAAAAGGCTGGTTGCAGGAAAACAAGGCAAGAATGGCAAATTACAAAGTAGAATTAAGCTATAAAAGGGGGAAAAATACATAAACAAGACTATACGAAACAAACACAAAATGAACAACAAAAGAAAAAAATGAGGTAGCTTACAAGGGGCTTACAAGGGAACAATGGAGTAAGGGAGTATGGCGAGGCTAGGCAACCTATGTAATAAATGAAATCAAAGAAAAAACATATAAACATAGACTATACAATACAAAAGATATAGATATACAAAACAAAGATATAAACCAAACTATACAATACAAAAACAAAATGAACAAAAAAGAAAAATGAGGTAGATTGCTTACAAGTATTCTCAGGTACACTGTAAGTAACAATTTGCAATTTGAGACACAGGCAAAGCCAGGGGTACAATGGAGTAAGGGAGTATGGCGAGGCTAGGCAAACTAGGTAATAAAAGAAATCAAAGAAAAAGTTGAATAATAAACATAGGCAAATTTAAGCAAATGATTATTAACTATAAGTAGTACAGTTATGACTGCATAATTAATAAGACCTAAAGAAATATTAATGCACTCAATTAATTAAGTCCAGTAAAAGACTAGTAAAGAGTAAATTAAAAATTAAGTTAAAAAGTGAAACAAGGAGACTTAAGATACCTAGCCCGCACTAGGTGACAAGGGGGTTAAATAAGTTGATTCATTGAGAGTGATAATAAGGTGAGACAAACCACATTGGGAGAGGAAAGTGTTGAGGTTCTCTTCATTAGCAATTGTAAACATTTTACCCTCTGCAGTTTTTCTCACTTTAATCAATCCAACTCTAACAAAGCACTGATGAATCGCCTCTGGGTTTTGATGACGGATTTGACGCAGGCGGTAGAGGAGTTGCTCTCTTTTCCTAGTCAAGCACTCGTTGATGTATATTCCCTTCCGTTGGGATGCAGCTGTCCGGACAAGATGCGATTTCAAGGACTGGAAAGTCAGCTTCAGGCGAATTTTCTGCTGGTTTTGTCCTGATGCATTCTTTTGCCTACTCTGTAGGCAGCAATAATGTCTGTTTTGTTTAGTATGAACTGCAATTCGTTTTTTATGAGAGCCTAAGCTATTTCAACACACTTTTCACCTTCACGTTCCACAGGTATATCTTGGGACGACACAATAACAGAGTCTAGCAGCTTTTGCTGATCTTGTTTTTCCTGGGAGACGGAACGTTGGGTGGATAATGTATCCGCCCAACGTATTACTAGATATGAGTTCACCCAGTAACAGACCAGACTCCTTTCAGAACTTCAGGTTGGAAGTAGAGTCTCTCGTGAAAGCCTTAGGTACTAAAGTGAATGTATCAGCTTCTGAATGGTTACTTAAGTTACTACTGCAGAGGAAAGTTCCAAGTAATATTTTAGCAGAAATCTGCTCGCATAACAAGGCTGAGATTCTCTCTCTCTTGATCAAATATTTGAGGGATTGAGAATCAATAGGCTAAAGGCTCATGATAAAATTAAATCTGTGCCCAAGCAGCTTTATTTCTGGGAATTTAGTAAAACCAAAATTGACTTCAGTTAAGTCTTATAAACACAAATCCAAATCTACTACTTCATTTACTAGAAACAAGAGTAGTAACATAGGTACGTATTCTGTAACTCCCTCTGAAACTGTAGTTGATACGCCTGCTAAGACGACAAATCCTACAGGAGAGAGAAAGTGTGTTCTGTAATGAGGAACACCTCACTTATAAGTGTAGTACCTACTCAGACCGTAATTCTAGGATTAAACGTCTTCAAGAATTACACAGATGCACACAGTGCATGGGTTCTCATGACTATAAGAGCTGTACAATCACCTTACGTGTGTGCAACAAATGCCACGAAGGTAGACACCATTATACCTTGTGTGGTAGTGCCCAATCAAAATCAACGAATCCTCATAAAGATTCAGGCAATTCTACATCTGTACAATATTGTAAAGTACATCAGGAAATAAATATACTTGCAACCGAGACAGGTAATACCACTACATTACCCACGGATATATTAAAATTAATCAACAAGGAACCTAGGATTTCCACTCGTGGTATCTTTGAAAAAAGGTTTGCAGAAGACCTTTATTACTCAACACCTAGCTGATCAGTTAAAACTGAAAACTCAAATCGAGTGAAATAGTTGTTGACAAGATCCCCTCTGATCTACAAGTTACAGGTCTTAGTCACAAGGTTAA
Source organism: Procambarus virginalis (assembly GCA_020271785.1). NCBI lineage: Eukaryota > Metazoa > Arthropoda > Malacostraca > Decapoda > Cambaridae > Procambarus > Procambarus virginalis. The sequence goes on along the minus strand of WNGS01016500.1, from coordinate 5,714 downwards.
ATTTCTTAAACACAGTGGCATCCAAATCTGCCTTCCTAGGAAAAGTGTGACCTAGGAAAATTATTGCCAGTGTTTCCAGCCCAGTGAAAAGTGTTCTCACTATACCCACTCACCATCAACTTACACACTTCACGATTTTAGAGGTGAGTAATCATATTTTTTTTGTTTGCATAGTGAGGCCAAGCAAATTTTCAGTGTCGATTCAATTAAGTACGTAGTGCAGCGCCATTCTGTTTAAAATTATTAGGAGAAAGTGCCAAGTGCTAGTTAACAATGGAGGATCAAGTTGAGTTGTAGGTGGCTAATCCTGACTTTGAGGGAATTAAAAGCCTAACAAAGTCTTCCTTAATAAGTATGGCAACTAAGTTGGAGTTAACTTCCCAAAATAGAATGAATAAAGCACAGATTGTGAGAGTGATAGTGACCCATCTAGTAGAAGATAATGAACTAGGGGGAAGAATTTCTGAATGAGGTAAATGAAGAGACAAGTGAGCAGATTGCTTTAAAGCATCTTGAAGTAGAAACCCAGTTAGAATTTGCTCGGCTTGAAGCTCAACAGAAAGAACTTGAGGCTAAAGAAAGACCGCAACAGAGAGAACTTGAAGCTAAAGAGAGATAACAACGATTAGACATTGAGGCACAAAATGCGAGAAAGGTGAGTTGACCCTGAGCAGCCGTGGAGTGCGGACGTGTCCCTCCGTGACTGCTAGGGTAGTTAGCCGTTTGGTCGCCAGGTGGCGGGGCGTAGCTGCCCCCCCCCCCCAGTGTTGTTGCCTGGTTGGCTGAGTGCAGACGTGGCAGGTGTTGGGCTTACCATGGGTGGTCCCCTTCCAGCGATTAAGCGCGTGAACTCCGTGGGCCTGGAGTTCTCTGGGCGTGCTGGTTATCCGGAAGTAGCAGTAGTTCTGTGCGACTTGCTTCATGTCCCTGTGCTGGACGTCGACGGAATTGAGCTGGTGACTGCTCATCGTGTTGTCATCAAGCTGGCGACGGAGGAGGTGTACCGTGATTTCCTCAGTCGGTACGAGGGACGCTCGTTGTCGTTGCCGGGGGGTGCCGGCTCAGTCTCAATATCAGACCGGAGTGGTGCGCTGACCTATGTCAGTGTGCATGGGGCGCCCCTGGAGTTTCCCGAGGAGCTTCTGCGGCGTTACTTCCAGCGCTTTGGGCCAGTCATCAGTGTGAGGGTCAACACGATATCCTCTGGGAGATATGCCGGGAGGCGGACGAACATTCGCACCTTGGGGATGCGCCTGCGGTCGGATATTCCATCTTCGGTCCGGCTTCTGGGGTGCTACATACGGGTGTACTATGCCCGACAGCCTCGGACCTGTTTCCGGTGTGGCTTGATGGGGCATCAGGCTGCCGGGTGCGAGGCGGCTCCGGTTGCCCCTGTCAACCTCTTTAGGGAAGAAGATTTCCCTCCGCTTCCCCTGGACGAGGACTCCGGGGATGCGGAGACCGTCCAGCTCGTTGTTGCGGCTCCCCCGTCGTCCCCTGACGTTTCCCCGGATGTCGCCGGCCGTCCTCAGGCTGTTGCGAGGCTCTCGGTGGATCCTCCTGCTCCTGTCCCTGCTGCTCCGGTGGGCCTGTATGCTGCGCCCTCCTCACCGCCTGTTCACCTGTCTTCAGATGCTGCGCCTGGCCCTGCCTCATCGCCGCGGATCCCGGCTGTGCTGGGTGCTGAAGTGGCTGTGGGGTCCCCGGTTGTGTGTGGTCCGGTTCCCCCTGCGGTTGAGGCTGCTGCAGTCATGAGACGGGCGTTGGTACGCGCGGCTTGTGATGCCCGTGGGTCTGGGTCAGCTTCAGGCTCTGAGGATGTGCGCCCGGTGCCCAAGCGGTCCAGGCGGTCGTCTACTGCATGGGCTGATGTGGAGGATTTTGACGCTGATGGGTTCTCGGGAGTTGAGGTGGTGGACGCTGACGTCCATGTACCTGCTGATGCCAAGGATTGTGTGTATGATTCACCTCCTGTGTCTTCTGTCGGCGGTTCCCCGCAGTGGGGGGTGGTTGCTCCTCCGGATGTTGGTGAGGGGGGTGCGGGTGCAGGCCGGGACCTAGTGTTGGTACTCAAGAAGGATGTTCGGCGAGAGGAGCCCCTGCAGGTGTCCCGTCCGGTGGTTGCTGCGAAGCCCTGTGGGGCTGCCGAGGTTACAAGTGCGCTGCCCGTTGCCCGCGCCTGTAAGGGGAAGCCCGTCCCGTTCATCTTGGCCAACGGTGTGGAGTATGATTCGAAGACCAACCCTATAAATATTAGCTTTACTAGGCGAGTGATGCCTATTCCGTGGTGCCCCACGACTGTCTGGGTTCCAGAGGACAAGATTTTTGTTGAAGGTGTGCCGATTTCGATGCCCGATCCTCGGACGACCCTTCGTCCCCCTATTACGGAAGAAATCCTGGTGATGTGGGAGGCGTATTGTACTCTTTTCCCGGCTGCAGAGTGGCCGGAAAAGTATGCGCAGTCCTGATAGTCCGTGTGCTTGCTGTGTGTATCAAGTGTGTCTTGGACTTTGGTCTGTTCTGTGATGTTTCTTGTGCGCCCTTCAGGCCGATGTCGTCTTTGTTTTCTAAATGTCCCTGTTTCTTGTAATTTAGGCTATACCTTTTCATGTATTATGTTTCTTTGATTTGTTGTATTATGTGCCCTTCTGGCTATGATGTTCGCTCTCTGTTATTAATTTATTATATTTATTTTTTCTTGTTCTCCTCTGTTTTCTTTGTGTATTGAGGCTTGGTTTCTGTGTTATTGTATTTTGGGTATTGGTCCGGTGTTTGGTTTGTTTGTTGTGTACCGATGGTTTTGTACTGTTTGATATGCGCCTGTGTTTTTGTTATTTTGCATTTGTTTATCCTTTGTACTGCATTTGTTTATCCTTTGTACTGCATGTGTTTACCCTTTGTACTGTACTTTCAATGCCTTTTTGAGTTTTGTACTTTTGTTATGCTGTACTGTCGGCCCTTCTGGCTGATGGGTTTTCTTTGTTTCTCTTTGGTTTGTAATGTGTCTCTCCTTGTTTTTTATTGTATTTAATTTGCATGTTTGCATGTAAAAATAAAAATAAAAAAAAAAAATGCGAGAATGGTAGTTCAGTAGCAGTTAGAGGCAACAAAGCAACAACAGTTAGAAATTCAGATAAAAATGGTAGAGGATAATAACAGAGTAGAAACACAGAGACTGGCAGCTGGACATGGAAATACTAGCAATGTTCCTAACACTAATAATATATCTCAAATTAAAGTAAACAAGTATGTAGAGTTGCCACGGTTCAATGAGGAGGACCCTGAAGTTTTTTTTCACATTTCTCTAAAATTGCAGTTAGTATGACCTGACCAATGGACCAATGGGTAGCTATTAGGCAGAACCAATTCAGGGGAAAGAGCCAGGAGATGTTCGCATCTTTGCCTAATGCAAACAGTTTCGAATACAATTTTGTTAAGAACGGCATCCTAAATACTTACTAGTTGAACCCTGAAGCACACCGACAAAAGTTTTGAAATTTAAAGAGGGCAAGTGAACAAACAATTGCAGATTTCACCAGGTTAAAAACTAATGACTGTAACAGATGGCTTAAGTCTCTTTCAATAAATGAGTTTGATGCTCTTAAGAATCTTCTCATCGCATAAGAAGTGTTGTCATGTCTCCCAGATAATTGTCTACTTTTATGGCAGAACAGAAGAACATAACAGATATTTATGAGTTGTCTAAGCTCGCTGATGAGCATGAATTGTTAACTAAGGCCCAGTTTAAGGCCCAATCACCTAAGTTTGAATGTAGAATAAATTATAATTCTCACATAACTTCTTATCAGAACCAATCCAGTCCTAGTGCTCCAGTTACTCCCATGAACTCTTCTGTTACAAAACCTAAACTTGCTACTCCATTGCTAGGAACATCAAATCCTAGGAATATTACTTCTAAACCTACAGTTGATTCCACAGGTGTGACCATCATAAGGTACTGTACCCATTGTAAGATAAAAGGACATGCGATTAATTCTTGTTTTAGTTTGCACCCTGAGTTACGACCAACTGGTCTCATTTATTGTAGAGGTGTGCAGAATAAGTTTACTAATGTAGATGTCACTGTAGACCCCAATTGGGTAAAACAGTATTCTCCATATATGTCTTCAGGCGAAGTTCTTAGTGTAAATGGAAATGGAAGTCAGTGGTTCTTCTTCGTGATACTGGTGCTTCCCAAACATTAATTTCTGCCCGTATACTCTCTAATGTTGCAAAGAGAGATACTGGAGAATTGTTGTAGTTCTTCAGAGTGGTGCATGATGTAAACTGTACCTCTGATAGATGTTAATTTTAGATCCACCATTACCCCAGGTTTATGCACTGTTAGTTGTAGTAAACAGTTTGCCCATCCAAGGTGTGGATGTTATATTGGGTAATGATGTCGTAATAAATCATTTTGTGGGGGAGATTGGATCCCAGGTGTTTAAACAGCCAATTGCAGACCCTGTTGTCTATTTCTGCCTGTGCTGAGTTTATTTCTATGAATGAATTATCTGTTGTAGTGGATGGATTTTCCACCCTACCTGTGCTGATGTCAGTACTATTGTTGATCCAGTTGTCAGTTCTGATATTACTCAAGTATTTGTTCCAGAAACCAGTACCCCGTCAGAGGAGCAGTGGGATGTGGTTGTTCAAGATTCATGTGTGGCCAACCTAGTTGTTGAGAGTAAGCCAGGTACTATGACCCCGCTATATTCCAATTCAGTAGATGATTTGGGAAAGGAAGTCCATGTGCCATTGTCTTGCCCGCTCACTATGAACGTTGTGCCAGGAGTTGAGAGAAACTTAGATACCACGGACTCTATTGTATTCTAGCCAAGTGAATGGTTTAGTTCAAGATGTCGGGTTTGGCAGAAGATTTCCCGCTCACTCCAAAGTTCGAATCAGTGGACCAGTTAGGATAAGTTGTCGGATGTAATTGTTGTTGTAGGGGCCCTGCCTCACCCTAGTCAAGGTGACAGTAAAGGGGAGGAGGCCAAATTACCTGTTACTTGCCTGCTCGCTTCAGATTCCGAGTCCTTTAGTTATGTAGTTTGAGTAGAACTGACCCCGAGATTTCAGAGAAAAGCTAGAGACGTCTGTACTATAGTTCCAGTATTGGAGAGTGTGGGAAGAGCAGCCAGAGCTCAGCTTCTCTCGAGTAGAAAGAGACCCATTGAGCTCCTTCTTCAGTTGTCTGTGAGGATGTGACCCAACTTGGTAGTGTTTATTGATTGTGAACAGACAGTACTCCAAGCAGCTCCAGATGTCAATGAGGAATTTTGTAAATCGTGTATAACCATTAAAGGTGGTAAAGTTTCTTTTAGATCTAAGTTGCAGAGTTTTGTGACTGTGATTCTTATTCCATGGGGAGTAAGTATTTTCATTGTGTCGAGTCAGAGTATTCTTAGGATGTTCTTGCAATTTATCGTTGTTCCGCAGGAGCCATTATCCTTTGTAGAAAGGGACTGTAGGACATCATTTGTCCAGCCTTGTGGTTGAGCAGAGAGAGTTTACTCAAGTAGGTTGTGCATCCAGTTGTTCTGAGGAAAGTGGTCAGTCATACCAGAGCAGTGTCTCTACTTTCAGGTCCAGTTATTTTGCCGAAAGTAGTGAACAAATTTAAGTTCCACTCAAGTGTTGTGTTGACTTTCAGAGTCAAATTGGTGTTGAAAGATTTAATCAGACTTTGGAGCAGATGTTCAAGGCTCCAG
>WNGS01016499.1:0-14590 GCA_020271785.1 Procambarus virginalis | reverse complement strand
CTTATTATGCTCAACTAAATTTAATATTGTTTGAATAATGCAGATCTCTCATTCAATATTTTGTAACTTTGTATACAGTTTCTTTCATGTTTATTTAACATTGCATAGTATTTTTAACATTGAAATCCTTTGTGGTAAAGATTAAGTTGTTTAAATTCTTTGTGTGCTTATTAATGTTAAATGTATGCAATATCGCTTGATACGTTAATAACTTACTTTGTGTCAATAACTTTGCTTTGTGCTACAAGCATGGTAGACATCCTGTATTCATTCTTTTTAAAGAAAAGGAGGGATGTCATGTTCACAGAAAACGGTACCATCCGTTTTCTATGTATTGCGGCTGGGACGCCAGTAGAGAGGTAAACAAGAGCGCACAGGACGCCTGCCAAGCTTGGAAGTTATAGTCATGTAATCGTTTATAAGTATTAAAGTCAGTAACAAAGTCATGACTTTACATCAACCTTACAACCAAGACTTCCTCAGATATATACAAACACCACAGTTACTTTGGATGTGTTATAACATGCTTGGACTCCATGTACTTAGCTGCCTGTAGTGGTATTCAACTTCATCTGGGGGTAGTTTGAGGGCTGAAATGTAGCTTAGACGGGCAATAAACGCAGTTCGAGAGGGGGAGGAGACCTAGATAATAAGTAGGGTACTGCTGGAGATAGGCTTAAGTGGTGGGGGGGGGGGTGCCCGGATGCAAAATGGATAAGTGTCCTTAATTAATAAATCCTGGATGATACCCCAAGTAGAAACACTGGCACGGAGAAATCAGCTAGGGGAGGGAGGAGAATAAGAGTTTGCATAATAACCATACTGTAGCAATGTAAGGTAACTATCAATTCTAGTAAAACTTCAGCGAGAGGAAGGGTAACGAAATACCTTTGCTAGGAACAAAGGCAGGAGAAGATAAACCAGAAGTAAATCAACAAGGATAACTCAAAACAAATATAATAATTTATAATACAATACACAATAAATCATAACAATATATAATCAATACATATACCATAGAACGGATATATATAATATCAAATCGATATATAAATAAACAATAAATCGAATATAATAAAGCAATTATTTTAAGGCATATCTGTAACATGCTTGTGTCCGAAGCGCGACACAAATACAACAAATTACTAAGGATGGGAGCAGAGAACATTACCCTTTGTCTCCATCTCATGTTGGCCTCCAAATGCATGATAGAGCTGATAAGTACGCCAAGGAATCTGCCTTAAGTAGCCGTTGAGTGTAACCTTGGATTGTCAATGAGCAATCTGAGAACAGCACACCAAGAACTTCGATATCTTGTAGAACAAGTGCAAAGTTAAATCGACGCCAGGGAACTAGTGATCCGTAACTGTAATAAGAATAATATTAATAATACAAAGCAATATCGTAAAATAACAAATATAACGGTAAAGTGCCACGAAGTAGGAGTTGAAAATAGTAAATAGCGACGCCAAAACCCGTAATAATAATTTATGCTCATAATAAAATAATACTGAATAATAACAGTAATGATACGGATTAACATTAATACTATAATATAGCTTAGTAAATAAGGGATATATATATAGTAACAAATAGGAAAACATCTACAGATGTTAGGAAAACATCTACAGGTAAAATGTTTACAATTACTAATGAGGATAACCTCAACACTTTCCTCAACCAATGTGGTCTGTCTAACTTTATTATCGCTCCCAATGAGTCAACATAATTAACCCCCCTTGTCACCTAGTGCGGGCTAGGTATCCTAATTTCTTTTTGTTTCACTTTTTTAATTATTTTTTAATTTACCTTTTACTAGTCATTTTCTGGACACACTTAACCGAGTGCTTTAATATTTCTTCAGGTCTTTTAAGTATACGGTCATAACTAAACTACTTTTAGTAAATAATCCTTAGCTTAAATTAACCTATGTTTATTACTCAACTTTTTTCTCTGATTTCATTTATTACCAAGGTTGCCTAGCCTCGCTGTGGGAGTATGTCTCCCAAGATGCTCCCACAGCTGACTTGAATGGCATTGCAGTGCACAGATCTTCGTGCACAAAGCCTATCTCTCTTAATCCTGGATAGTGACCTAGCATGTTGGGTATCTCCAGAATGCCCACTTAACCAGGAACACTGTTAAAATACGTAGGCCGCCGTATGTCTAGGCAGGAAGTAGATACAGGGAGCTAAGTATACTTGCTACCAAAGGGTCAGTGAGTACATGGCTGGTGCCCGCTGAGACAGAGGGGAAGGCGCCAGCAGCGTCTGACCTCTGGGGTCAACCGGCGCGATGTTGGAAAACAGCTATGACGTGTTCATGACGTCACTCCTGCTACTGCTCATCGAACGAGCTAATATGATTGGTTCCCGCTCATTTGCTGCAATGCTATTGGTCAAATTGTAACTTCTTTTGTGTTGTGTGCCACGAGATGCCCGGCACCCTTGCAAACTCATTCACGTGAGAGAGACCATACGAAGAGGACGTGTTCTGTTCTACCGGCCAATAGACTGATCACCGTCTATCCCTCACCGTCAAGTTAACTCAGCGTCTTTGCGATATACCACACACTCGCCAGAATCACGAGTGGGAATATATTGTTTAGAAGCCTAAAGTGACAAATCTCCAGAGCGAAACAGACTGGTATCAGGTAACCCCTGATGGTGACAAAGATCGTCGTGAGTGACCTAGAGTGAACTAAGTCAGTGCCGCCGCCTAAGTAATCTGTGTGTGACATTACCACAGTGTACCTGTACCACAGTGTACAGTGTAGTGCATGGTACCGCCGCCAGCCGCCGCCAGCCGCCGCCTCGAGCGCCCGCCGCCAGCCGCCCCCGCCCTCACTCCTACGTGACGTCACCACCTCACGCACCGTCAGTGCCAGTGTGTGCGCGTGTGTCTGTCTGTTAAGCATACAGCACGCCCTACTCACGAAATCATCTCAAGATAATGCGAGTACCCTCCGTGTCTACGAGCGAAACCAGCTATCAGGCCACCTACGAGTGCTTGTATAAACGAGTCTGAGTGAGTGCGTAAGGAAAGGTACCTTATCTGTAAGTACAAGATCTTGTCATTGTTTTATTGTGTCTGTGTTGATCTGAGGGATCAACCACAGTTCTCACCTTCTTATACCTGTCGCAGGTTATAGGTGAATCGACGGTGTATGCGTGTTTATCTGTGTGGTATCACAGCATTTCACTCGTCTGTGGATGTGAGCTTCACATACACCACACATTTAGTTATTGTGTGATTATTATTGTGTTTATTGCATATCATCATTACCGAGTATCCGGTTGGAACTCTTGTGATCCCTTTGCATACCGGCAGTTAGGTTGCCGTGTTAATGATTGGCTGTCAACTGTGTTAAGTTAGGTATTTCTCCACGAGTGGATACGAGTCGATTAGCCAGACGTCAAGAGTCTCGCTAATGCATCCATAGCTTTGCTGACGCCAATCGAAAGTAAATCAAGCACCCTGTGTATTAGTGGTTAATTAAGTTAGTAAATAAACTACTGTTAAGCTTTATGCGGTGTTTCCGTTGAACCACTTCTGAATACTGCCAATATTACTCCAGCCTTCAGCTCTAAGTGTCTTCAACACCGAGTTGCCTGTAAGTCACTAAACTATAAATTTGATGAGGACCCTAGGAGTCCCTTAAAGTGTTACATCATTGAGGAGATTCCAACGACCAACGTGGAGCAGGACCAGGTGAGGCTAGTCTGAGAAGAGACCCACAAGGACTCTAACTCGACCTTGCTCCCAGGCCCTGTACGGTTGCTCTCGTATTTTCTATTTTGCTAATTCCGACAGCTTCGTGAAGCGTCTGCCACATGTACATTGGCGACGTACGCATTGCAGTCGTGACAGCAAGAAAAAGAAAACCCCCACACTCGCCATCCTCTCTTACTCCATTGTACCACTGGCTTTGCCTGTGTCTCATTTATGGAAATTATTTACTTACAGTGTACCTGAGAGTACCTGTAAGCTACCTCATTTTTTTTCTATTTTTGTTCATTTTGTTTGTGTTTTGTATAGACTTGTTTATATATATCTTCCCCTTTTATATCATAATTCTTTTTTGTAATTTGCCATTTGCCATTTGACTCTGTTACCATCCTTAATAATTTTGTTGTATTTGTGTCTAGCTTCGGCCACGAGCATGTTACAGTTATGTCTTAAAGAGTTGAGAGCATTTAAGGATGATAAGGAGTCACTTACAATTAATGTATCAAGTTTGGAGACTTGTACACATTTCAGTGCAAGGATCAAGGCAAATAGTTCGGTCTGAAGGGTAGAGGCCCAATTGTTTATACGGACTCCCCACTCAAAGTACAAGCCATCGCCCATTGTCAGAACAACTGCACTTCCAGCTGCACCCGTGGTGCGGTGTAGGGAACCATGAGTGTATATGATTTGAGAGAGAGAATGCTCTGTGGACAGAGCATCAATATGGCTTAAGGCGTTGAGCTTTGCCTCAAGACGAAGCTTGGGCTTATCTCTAATTTGCTTCTTGGGTGGAAAGGGAGGGATTAAAACTGGAAAGGGTGTAACCTCCCACGGTGCAGGAAAGTGCCGTTGTTGTTTCTCTTGGTACAAATCATGAACCCCATACATTCTGAGTTGAGTTCCAGGTTTTGTTATCCATTTGGAACAATGCTGATCTTCAATAAAGTAAGTCTGGAGGGCTTCTGTGCAAGGATTAGGATGAGTTAGCCTAAGCATTTTTATACCAATTTGACAGTTAATTTCAGTAACACGATCAACAACGCTCAGAATATTAAGTTCCTTTCTCATATTAAGTATCTTTGTGGTACGAGGGCACCCAAGGATTATCCTCAGGGCTTCGTTCTGCAATTTTTCAAGCCCTCCAAGCTTTCTTTCAGGCATCAAAACAAGCAGAGGTGCAGCATAATCCACTAAAGATCTGATGTATGCAAGGTACATCATTTTGACAATTCTGACATTGGCACCATAGCCTGAGTGATAACCTGCAACAGCCTTGAGAGCTCGGAGCCTCTCTTTATACTGACGACAGAGTCTGAATACAACAGGACCATACAGTGGCACCTCAAGGCCAAGGTATTTGAATCTGTTTACATAGTCAAGCTGGGAGCCATCAGATAGTTGCATCTTGCGAACAGCTCCTCCCTGCCTGGGTGGGCGCCGATTTAGTATCTTTGTTTTCTCTGCTGAGATAATTAAACCTAGGTCCTGACATGAATCTAATACAGAGTTAAGAGTGTTCTGTGTGTTAGCATACCCAGTGGTGTGTATCATTATATCATCAGCATAGCTAATGATGTGGACGTTGGGTTTGCTCGGTATAGAGTTTAACAGCGTGTTTATTAAGATATTAAATAAGGTAGGACTGAGGACACCACCCTGCGGGGTACCTAGTTCAAAGTCTCTTGTTACACTCCTATGCCCCTGGAAAAATACAGATGACTTCCTGTTGGATAAGTAACCCCTGATCCAACAAAGAAGCCGACCACCAACATTCATTCTTGCAAGCTCACTCAAGATAACATGTCTATTTGCAATATCAAAGGCAGACTTAAGATCTAGGAAGGTGGTATATGACTTTTCAGTGTGCAGGGTAAGAAAGGTGGTGATGCAATGATGCACACTCCTTCCATGCATGAAGCCATATATCTGGGGGGATAGCATGGTTCTTATTCTATGGAGGAGACGGTTTAGGACCATTCTCTCGAATGTTTTGCAAATGCAGCTAGTAAGGGAAATTGGGCGGAAAGCATTCTCTTGATTTGGCTTGGGAATTGGAATGATTATACTGTTGGTCCAAGAGATAGGAAGTTCCCCAGTAACATAGCTCATATTATACAGCTCAAGCAGGGGATTCCCTGGTACTAAAGGGAGCAGACGCAATATGTCATAAGTGATACCATCTTCACCGGGGGATGTGGCTTTGCCTTTGTTTAGGGCCGCGAGTAATTCAAACTCAGTGAATGGCACGTTGCATTCATCTTCCTTGTGGAGCATGAAGTCAACGAGCCTTTCTCGATCTCCGTAACCAGCATTTAATCTGAACTGTATGTCTGGGGGAAGATTATTGAAGCTAGAGGTGGTTGCCCAAGCATCGACTAACTCGTTTGCTCTGTGTAGAGGGTGAGGGTGTGCTACTTGGCCGATCTTATCGCCTTTAATTCTTTTAATATCCTTCCATGCCTGGCTGAGGGGGGTGTGAGAGTTGAGACTGTTAACAAAAGTTTCCCAGTTATCTTGCCTGAGCTCTGTCATGCGCTCCCTCGCCTTGGCTAGGGCTTTCTGAAAGAGCTTGAGCATTGCTGGCGTACGTGTTTCCCTATATGCAAGTCCAACTCGTCTGGCAGTGCGTTTCAAAGTACGCAATTTGGGGTCATTGTAATAGGCATGACGTTTATTACCTTTCATGTCGTTCCGACTATTGGATGGTGCAGGGGGCCGACCTAAAGGGTCAGCAAACATCTGAATGCTCTGTACTAGATCGTCGTTAAATGTCTGGACTGTGGAGGGATCATAAGTGCTGTACCACTCTGACACATGAGCAACAAAGTCTTCACGTCGAGCAGGAGGAACACTGAGCCGTTTGCGTTTGAAAGTTCCACCGGGCAGGATGGTATCTCCTATACATAGAGTAGTCAATCTAGGGTGATGATCTGACAACAAATCTGTTACAATAGTTGATGTGCACCAGACGTGAGAGACGTTGAAACCAACACAGAGGTCTAGAATGCCTCCACAAATATGCGTGGGTTCAAGGTCACCCACAATCTGCACATCTTGGTGACTATTTAGTAGCGACAGCAGTTGATTCCCATTACCGTTACTGAAGCGAGAGCCGCCAATGTCCTTGTGTCTAGCATTGTAGTCACCAAGAATGATGGTTGGCTCTGCTTGAGCGCAGGCTGGAAGATCAATATAATTTAACTTTCCTGCTGGAGCATATAGATTAAATACATTGAGGACAGAGTTGCCCACATAGATCCTCACTCCATGATACTGTTGACCGGCAGTTTGTTTTTCTGGCAGAAGTTGATGGGGTAGGGATTGTTTGATGTATAGAATGCAAGAGTTGCTGGATCTGAGGTTGTAAGAAACAAATGAGGGCAATTTCGGGGGTGAGGATCTTGCGGGAACTCTGCACTCCTGGAGACATACAATATCGATGTGTTCAGTTGTTACTTTGTGATGTAAATCTGAGAATCTTTTATTGAGGGATGCAATGTTCCAGCTAAGGATGGATAACTTAGTTAATTGTGCATTTAAAGTCAGCATTATATATTGATATTATTAGTTCACTTAATATATGTTATCTATATACATATTATCTATTGCACTCCGGTATAAGTCCAGGAACATTTTTTAGTTTTTTACCAATGTCACACATTTGTATCCAATGGTCTAGTACAATTTGTCGGTCATTTCCAGCTATAGAGTCGTTTTTAACATACTTTAGCACAACGCTGGCAGTTAACCTGCGTGGAAGGGCTCCACTACACAAGGTTTCAAGATCACTAGAAGTTTCCCCTGATGGGCAAGCGAACACATGTTTGGAGGGTTCAGGGGTGGAAGGGGAAGTTTGGCAGTCATTGCTTACAAGTCCCCTCATACACGTGAGCATCGTCGAAATATCGCTGGTGGATTTTTTCTCATGTTGGAGTTGCTCTTGCAGCCGCTCCGTTTGCTGCTGGTGTTCCTGCAACCGGTCACGAAGGGCAACCACTGCTTGAACAGTGGAGCAACCCAAGGGCGAGGTGGTAGGGAGGCTGAGGTTGCGATCTGTCTCATTTTGATCCAGTTCCTTATCCCCCACTTCCAGTTGACTGTGGGGTCCAGCTGTGGATGTGGATGGTGGTCTCACAGTAGGTGACATTATCCCAGAACCAGGAAGTGGCCACTCTACATCAGGGGAAGGCCCACAACTGGCAGAAGATGCAGCACCTGGTTCTTGTGGGGGAGCTGGGATGATGGCAGGAGTCTTCGGTCTGGCACCGGTCCCCTTGTGCACTTCATAATTATCAGGTGGTGAGTTTGGCAGCCAGCTGGAGCGAACATCACCTCCAGATGGCTCTGAACAGCGAGTGGGACTGATTGCAGCATTTGGCAACTGCTCTACATGGTGGTTTGAAGGGTATGGCGAGTGTTGTGTCAACACCTCCGGGAAACAGGTTCCTGGCACCTGACGGGCAGGCGCAGGTTGAACAGACACCTGTCGTCTGGCCCCGTGGTGCACTTGGTGCTTGGCAGATGGTGAAGTATTTGGTATCCAGCTGCTACGAACACTACGTCCTGGTGGCTCTGCACAGGAATTAGAGCCGGCAGCTGTACCTGGCAACCGTCCTCCCGGGTGGGCAGGGCCGGGCACCTGGCCGTAAGCAGCTGGTCGCTTGACACAGTCAAGGTGCCAGGCTTGAACACCGCTCCTGTCACAGTTTATGCATTTTTCACTTACTGACTGCAGTTCCTTTATGAGTTTAAAACACATCTCAGATTTATGAGGTTCACCACACACGGCACAAAAAAAGTTTTCTGTGGTTGGAAGAAAACGCTCACGGAGTGGGGGACTTATTTTAATTTTAAAATAATAATAATTAATTATTTAATAAATAAATAATTAATTAATAATACAATCATAAAAGATTAAATTAGATAATCCTTAACTGAAGAAGCATAATAGCTCAATATAACAAATAGGTAAATAGAGCTGAATTAATTATGGTGACTAATGAAGATTAGTGAAAGCCATAAATTAATATACAGAAGTAGAATTAATGTAATCAAATACATTGAAGAGACATCTCTAATTTAAAGTTGCCTGAGCATTTACGGTAATTGTAAAGCTTGGTATTCTTGGCTTGTCACTTTGGGGGTTCCGACGGAGCACCCCCAATCCCGTGAGGGCCAGCTGCGCGGAACCCCCACCCCCGAAGGGCGAGCGGAAGCTGGCTGCTAAATAGTAGCATGACTACTTGCTACGTGGCTGTAAGCGTGCCCAGATGCCCGGAGAGGCCATTAAAACCCTCATGGTATCCTGACTGAAAAAGGTACCAATCCGAGTCCTCTAGGCAGATGCTGCGAGCAGACACAGCTCGCTTGGAGGCTTATGGAGCGGCAACTAGACGGTCCCTGGGCAGTAAGGCGGGGTGGCCCGCCGTCTATGCCCTGGAAGGGGGGCCTACTGCCGAAATTGGACTCCAGCAGGGAGCGCTTCCACCATGGCGAATGACTGTCGATCCGGTGTATATCTTCGTCGTAGTATCCCGCCCTCACAGGGACCAGTCCTGGACGGCTGGCCCCAGGGCGGGTGCGGGAATGTGAACGCTATCCACTCCGAGGCCGACTCCCCAGGGTCGACCCCGTGTTGGTCGCTGTCGCTGTGGTGAGCCCCTCGGGTGTGGAGTGGTGTCTGCTTAGAAGGGAGTCGGATGCCTCCCAGTATACCTCGCACAGTGGGCATGAGAGCCGTGGTCCACCGTTCATAGCTCCACTGCGCCCTCCACGATCACCACAGGTTTTCGTCGTCCTCGTTCTGTTGTGGGTCTGGAAGTAATAAAGCAGTAAGGGTGGGCAAGGGCTGGTGTGCAGAGTTAACGTGAAGAGCAAAGGCACAGGTGCGTGGAACCGCATCAAAGTACTGTATACTGCTGGCGACTTAGGCTGCGAGAGTGGGATACTGGCTGCGGCACCTGTCCGGAAGGCAGGAATAGGTAGGATTGAATAAAGTCCCAGGCATAGCTGAGCGGGCTGCGTCGAGAGTTGGTAGGCACCAGCACGGCCAGTGCCAATGATAATTATACATAATAGCCTTTATATAAGTATTTTACATAAATTAAATTAAATTAAATTTAATAAGATGATGGTGATGATGATGATGTTGAAGCACAGTTCAGCCAGTGGACTGCAGGTGGCTCCGAAGACTGCCAGAGTGCAGCGAAGTCCATATCGCTATGCCGCGGGGAGATACTAAGGCACGCCAACAGTCCAAGGTAAGAGGGTGTTAAGTGGAATTGAACTGCGGAACCACTTACGCTCAATAAGACGTATGAGAACTGTAACAAATTTATTATTAAAAGGAGAGAAAAATGCGTTAGGGGCGTGCTCAGCTTGGGACACCACCAGCTGGGCCATCAGCTGCTGGATCATTGGCTGGGACCACCTCAGCCGTAACAACAGCAGCCGCGCTTGGCCCCCAGGGGCCTGCTCAGGTGGAACACCAGCGGCTTGGCCATCGACTGCTGGATCCTCGGCTGGTACCTCATCGGCCGGAACAGCAGCAGCTGTGCCTGGCCCCCATGGGCATGCGCAGCTTGGGGCACCACCAGCTGGGCCATCGGCTGTGACCACCTCAGCCGGAACAACAGCAGCTGCGCTTGGCCCCCTGGCGTGCCCAGCTGGAACACCCCCAGCTGTGCCATCAGCTGCCGGCTCATCGGCTGGTACCGCATCAGCCGGGACAACAGCAGCTGTACATGGCCCCCAGGGGCAAGCTCAGCTGGAACACCACCAGCTGTGCCATCAGCTACTGGAACGTCGGCTGGGACCGCACCAGCCGGGACAACAGCAGCTGTGCTTGGCCCCCCAGGGCATGCCCAGCTGGAACACCACCAGCTGGGCCAGCAGCCACTGAATCATCGGGTGGTACCCCACCAGCAGGGACAACGGCAGCTGTGCCCGGCCCCCAGTGTAAGCGGGAAGTACTAAGGGACGCCAACAGGCCAAAGCAAGAGGGGGGTAAGTGGCATGGAACTGCAGAACCACTTATGCTCGACAAGACGAATGAGAACTGTAACAAAAATATTAGCAAGAATGGTTAGAAAATGCTTACTTCCCTTCTTCCCTCGTGAAGATCCTCGTTTGGGACACGCCATCTGCAGCCTCGGCAACTGGACCTTGCAGCTGCGCGAAAATCTTCAGCCAGGACATCCAGAACTGGTCCTGGCCTCCCAGTGCATGCTCAGGTGAAACACCCTCAGCTGTGCCATCAGCTGCTGGATCATCGGCTGGGACCTCAGCAGCTGGCAAGGGCACGCTCCTCTGGAAGACTGCCAGCGGAGCCTGCGGCTGCTGGACCATCAGCTGGGACCACATCAGCTGGAACTACAGCAGCCGGGCTTGGCCCCCAGGGGCATGCTCAGCTGGAACACCGCCAGCTGTGCCGTCAGCTGCTGGATCATCGGCTGGGACCACCTCCGCCGGAACAACAGCAGCTGTGCTTGGCCGCCTGGGTCATGCTCTGCTCGGAACGCCACCAGCTGTGGCATCAGTAGCTGGATCATCGGCTGGTACCACATCAGCCGGAACAACAGCAGCTGTGCTTGGCCCCCGGGGTCGTGCACAGCTGGGACACCACCAGGTGTGCCATTGGCATGCTGGATCATCGGCTGGGACCTCATCAGCCGGGACAACAGCAGCTGTGCTTGGCCCCCAGGGCATGCTCAGCTGGCACACCGCCAGCTGTGCCGTCACCTGCTGGAACATCAGCTGGGACCACATCAGCCGGGACTGGTAATAACACCACCAGGTGTGCCATCCGCATGCCGGATCATCGGCTGGGACCTCATCAGCCGGAACAGCAGCAGCTGTGCTTGGCCCCCAGGGCATGCTCAGCTGGCACACAGCCAGCTGTGCCGTCAGCTGCTGGATCATCAGCTGGGACCACATCAGCCGGGACTGGTAATAAACACCACCAGGTGTGCCATCCGCATGCCGGATCATCGGCTGGGACCTCATCAGCCGGAACAACAGCAGCTGTGCTTGGCCCCCAGGGCATGCATAGCTGGCACACAGCCAGCTGTGCCGTCAGCTGCTGGATCATCGGCTGGGACCACATAAGCCGGGGCTGGTAATAAACACCACCAGGTGTTCCATCGGCATGCTGGATCATCGGCTGGGACCTCAGCGGCCGGAACAACAGCAGCTGTGCTTGGCCCCCTGGGCATGCTCAGCTGGCACACCGCCAGCTGTGCCGTCGGCTGCTGGATCATCGGCTGGGAACACATCAGCCGGAACAACAGCAGCTTTACTTGGCCCCCAGTGTCGTGCTCCGCACGGAACACCGCCAGCTGAACCATCAGCTGCTGGATCGTCGGCTGTGAAGTAAAGTAAGCAATAGGAAATAACAAGTTTATATAGATGGGACTTAGAACAACTAACACAATAAAATTATAAAATTAAAGAAATAAATAATAAATAAATTATAACATGAAACTAATAATGGAAAAAAAAATTAATAATAGGACACCACCCGCTGTGCCCTCAGCTGCTGAACCATCGACTGTGACCACCTCCGCCGGAGCATCAGCAGCTGTGCTTGGCCCCCGGGGGCATGCTCAGCTGGAACACCGCCAGCTGTGCCGTCTGCTGGCGATACCACATCAGCCAGAACTACAGCAGCTGTGCTTAGCCCCCAGGGGCGTGCACCGCTGGAACATCACCAGCTGTGCCCTCAGCTGCTAGACATCGGCTGGGACCACATCCGCCGGAACAACAGCGGCTGTGCTCGGCCCCCAGGGGTATGCTCAGCTTGGGACCCCACCAGCTGTGCCAACAGTTGCTGGCTCATCGGCTGGGGCCACATCAGCCGGAACACAGCAGCTGTGCTCGACCCCCAGGGGCAGGCTCAGCTTGGCACTCCACCAGCGTGCCATCAGTTGCTGGACCATCGGCTGGTGCCACATCAGCCGGAACAACAGCAGCTGTGCTTGTCCCCCAGGGGCATGCTCGGCATGCTCAGCCTTTTGGCTGCTGGATCATCGGCGGGAACCACTTCCACCGGAACATCAGCAACCGGGAAAAGGCGCTGGGTACACGCCGGGCACCGGGGACAATCCCAACTACAACTGGGCGCCGCACACGCGGGCGTGGAGGGGAACACGGGCAGGACTGTACCTTAGGATAATGGAGATGGGCCGGCTGCTCCGGCATAAGTCTAATCTGAAAATTATATTTTTATTAAAATTTTTTGCCGAAATGAAGAGCTGGTGACGCCAAATAAAGACGACGAACCAAGCATCAGTTAGGTTAGGTTCGGTTAGGTTTGTTTTGGTGACCGGTGTTATGATCTCAGCCTGCAGGAGAAACGAGTCTCACCCTTTGAGAGTTATTCAGCAAGCCTGACCTAACTGGAAGGTCCAGAAATTATAGAGGCGATAACACAGATGTAAAATAGTGTGTTGCATTTATATAAAAGTTTGAGATTATGGGCAATGGACTAGAAAAACAGATAAATGACTTGTTGGAAGATGTGGACAAGTTACTGGGGGCGTGAGGCTCGCTTGTGGAGGGCGATGACCTCACTTGAGGCCAGACATCGCAGGGGAGAGGCCGCGCTTCGTCGAGCTCCTGCCAGAAGGGACCCCTAGCGATATTATCTCCAAGAGAAGAGAAGGTGCAGACGTTCCAGCTGTTGAGTCGAGCTGAGGACGTGTGGTCTCAAGTCCTGGACGGCGAGGAGAGAGTATTAAGCCGCCCAGTGACAGTTTTGTGGGCTGTGACAAGCGCCCTGGTCAGACGTTGTCAGAGGGAGAAGCGCCCTCGACCAGATAATCTGTGGTAAGCCCGATTTAAGCCAGTTCATAGTGTTTGCTTGTAGTTGGTCGTGTGCCCAGCGACAGTAGCGATGTTTACTTTCAAATTAGAAATGTTTTGGTATGGCAGAAAGCCTAAAATAAGAGAGTGAAGTGGGAGGAGCGCTGAGCGACGTCCGTCTGCTCTGAGCGCTGACGGGCAACTGAAGGAGCCCGGCTCCTGAGGGAGGAGGCCCCTCCCGGCGTGAGTGAGGCTCGCCCAGCGAGGTGGCGCATGGACTCGCCCACGGGGGAGTCCACTCTCATTAAATGTAGAGGACAGATAGAGATTGGAGACAAAGGTGTTGTATGATTAATTTTGTTTATGTGTTAAAAAGGGAAACAATTTATTGGACTGCAAATGGGTTGCAGGTTTGTCCTTTGGGGAAGAAGTTGCTGAGGACTTGGAAGCCAGCACAGAGGGAGTGGTTGATGAGACTCCAAGGCAGGGGAGGAGAGGACCCCGAGCTATGAAGAAGCAGTGAGGAGGAGTGTCACGTGCTTCTGCAGAGGTGGTGAAGTGCCACAGTTATTCGAGGAAATTTATGGTGCAGCAGCCAGGAGAGCTGTGGATGACCCTAGTAGGAGTAGGGAGGCACCATAGTTGTTCAAGGAATCTTCATGGTAGCAGCCTGGAGGAGCTGCAGAGGATCCTGGTGTTAAAGCCCTGAGGAACCTGAAGTTGTCAGGGTAGTGAAATAGTTCTAACTGATCACTTGTATGGAGGTGAGAGTGTTTGTCATTAGCGTGAACGACGCAGTGAGAGGTGAGTGATCGTTTGCTATTTATGTGCCAAGAAGTGTATATTGAAGTTTAGAGTTACAGACGTAGGCAGGAGTACCTACAGATATATATGTATTCTAAGACTGATAGAATGGTCAATTGATTCGTTGTGTGGCACGGATCATTTATACTGATATATACATATGTATGTTATTGCTTTCAAATGCTGATTGCTTATATGTTTTATAGGTATATTATATGTATACATTCTCTTGATGGTAGTGGACATTATATGTAAG
>WNGS01016484.1:0-16955 GCA_020271785.1 Procambarus virginalis | reverse complement strand
GCAATACTACAATATTATTACTGTAAAGTAAAATCAACACATTGTCAACATGCCACAGTAACCACTGGCCACTCAACCAGTTCTCTCGAGTTACCACAACGGATAAAATGCAGGGTACGTAAAATGCAAGAGCCCAAGTCACCTATCTAACCTAACGAATGTACGCATAGGAAACGAGGTTGTTTGTGAGGGCCGCCATTTTCAGAGTAACTCGTATTTTGTCCGCTGGGAATTATAGCGTACAAAACGCAGCGAGTTATTTGAAAGGATGTGTAGGAGCTCTTCCAGCTAAGCTTCTGTACTCAGTATATCCAATGACATACAGTCTCAGCATTTTCTCTTTATAATTACCTTCCCAGTGGTGCTCATAGCATTGAAAACCCATGAAGTATATCTCAATATGTATACACGTGCCAAAACCCATGAAGTATATCTCAATATGTATAAACGTACCAAAACCCATGAAGTATAATCTCAATATGCATAAACGTGCCAAAACCCATGAAGTATATCTCAATATGCATAAACGTGCCAAAACACATGTCATGCTAGATATTGAAATTAATAGTTTCATTACTGCAATTGCAAACTAAACAAAAGTGCACTCAGATTTAATCATAGAAATCATAACCTATAATTTTTGCCATTAAGCAGGCATGGATAAGTCAGTTTTCAGTCAGCTACTGTGTAATGCTTCATGCAGCCACCCTTAACACTCTGTGGCAGAAAAATTTAGTACATATAAAAAGTTTAGAAAACTTGCAACAAGTATAGATACACAAACTGGACAATTAGTTGAGTACCAATACACAACTCCACTTGACCAAACAATGTACACTGCAGATGTAATTATAATTCTTGCATAAACTCTAATTTATTATAAAGTAATTATTGGCTGTAAAGGTTTTTCACTAATATACTGTACAAGTGTTATGGCTATATACTATATGTGTAGTGTTCCTACATAATGACCAGAGCCTTCTACACACCCACCAACACCTGGTCAGTCCTGTGTACTTCACCTTACTTACCCAGGGTCTGCCAGTCCTGGGTACTTTACCTTACTCAGGGTCAGTCAGTCCTGTGTACTTTACCTTATCCAGGGTCAATCAGGCCTGTGTACTTTACCTTACCCAGGGTCAGCCAGTCCTGTGTACTTTACCTTACCCAGGGTCAGCCAGTCCTGTGTACTTACCTTACCAAGGGTCAGCCAGTCCTGCGTACTTTACCTTACTCAGGGTCAGTCAGTCTGTGTACTTTACTATCCCAGCATCAGCCAGTATGGGTCAGATTACTTGCTCGTGTCAGTCAATCTAGGGTAGTTTGCCATTCCAGAACCAGCACATAAATGAAATAAGAACGTGACATCTGTGGAGGAAGAAATTATGCTCAGTATTTCAATTTAATTAATTAAGTAAAGTTTAACACACCTCTCGTTGTGGTGAATGGTCAGTGTAAGCATAAACACAACACACAAAATATCCACATGATCATGATAATGTCCTCAAACTATACAACTTCATGGTGCTTAACATTTCATAGCATTGTGTATTGGTTGAATTGTCAATTTCCTGTTTACTTGGTAATGTAATGTAATTATCAAAAGAAGGCACCAAACGGGAAGGCTATGTAGCACCATCAAAGTGCGAAATAATCAGAGGGCGCTAAATATCACCAAGAATGCCATACGAGAACAAAAAACGAATAAGGCGAACGATATCAAAAGTATCCGATTCACCTAGAATTCTATTGAGGGACAAGTGACCGCGATGGACGGTCGGAAAGCAAGACACAACGCTCGTCCTGGAAGTCAAGGATATGCGCATCTGTAAGAGGGACAACGCAACTCGGACAATAAGGAGCAGGGCGGCGCTCCATTAAGTGACCGTGGGTTAAGCGAGTATGGCCAACCCGCACCCGTGCCAAAGCAGCGTTCCCACCGCCGGTTACGGTGGTAGGAGGAAGGCCACGGGGACACACTACGTTTGAGAGTAGCGCAGCTTGTACTAACCACAGAGGACCAACAACCCTGCCAACGGNTTTATAAAATTAAAAATAAATATGTTTATTCAGGAAAGGTACATACATAGAGAGATTTTACATAAGTTGATCGATTATAGATAGAGCTAGTACATACAATGCCTAAAGCCACTATTACGCAATGCGTTTCGGGCAAGAAAACATTAATATCTAAAACTTAATGCTAATTGAACAAAAAGAATAAAATGTTTTGAGAACAGATACAAATAAAGGTACAAAAAAAAGGGGGGAACATGACTGAAAAGCAGCACAAATACAATATGTAGACAAACAGCGTTGATTAAAAAAAAAAAAAAATAAGACATGGGTTGACAATAGAGGGGTAAGGTAGGTTACAGGGAGTTTAACAGGTAGTGTTTAGTTTTAATCTTAAACTGGTTGAGAGAGGTACAGTCTTTAACATGGTTGGGAAGGTCATTCCACATTCTGGGTCCCTTGATTTGTAGAGCATTTCTAGTTTGGTTAAGTCGTACTCTTGGAATATCAAAACTGTATTTATTTCTGGTGTGGTGCTCATGGGTTCTGTTACAGCTTTCAATGAAGCTTTTGAGGTCAGGATTGGCATTACAGTTCAGCGTTTTATATATGTATAATACACATGAGAGAATGTGCAGTGACTTAATATCTAACATATTGAGAGATTTGAGTAGGGGTACCGAGTGATGTCTGGGGCCAGAGTTGGATATTGTCCTAATAGCAGCTTTGTGTTGAGTAATTAGAGGACGTAAATGATTTTGGGTAGTAGAACCCCAAGCACAAATACCATAGTTGAGATATGGATAGATGAGGGAGTAATAGAGAGTCACCAGGGCAGGGCGGGGTACATAATATCTGATCTTAGAAAGAATGCCAACAGTTTTTGAAACTTTTTTTGATATATTTAGAATGTGTCCCTGGAAATTAAGCTTGTGATCAATGAGAACGCCAAGGAATTTGCCATCTAATTTGTTACAAATTTGGGTATTGTTAATCTTGAGATTTATTTGGTTAGAGGATTTATTGCCAAACAGAATATAGAAAGTTTTGTCAATGTTAAGGGTGAGTTTGTTGGCAGTTAGCCAAAGATGGACTTTATTAAGCTCGGTATTTACTGTGGCATTTAGAGCAAGGGGGTCAGGACTGGAGTAAATGAAGGTTGTGTCGTCAGCAAATAGAATTGGTCTAAGGTGTTGGGAGGCATTTGGAAGGTCATTAATGTAGATGAGAAAGAGGAGAGGGCCAAGTATACTGCCCTGAGGAACACCAATGTTGATGGGTAGGGTAGGAGAAATTGAATTGTTCACAGAAACATACTGGAGTCTATCAGTAAGGTAAGATTTGAGGTATTGCAGGAGAGTCCTCTGACTCCATAATGATGTAATTTAAGAAGAAGGTTTTGGTGGTTCACAGTGTCAAAAGCCTTACGCAGGTCCACAAATAACCCAACAGGGAACTCATTTTTATCAAGAGCTGCATGAATTAAGTTAATCATACTAATCAGTGCATCGTTAGTGCTTTTTTAGGTCTGAAGCCATATTGGCAAGAGCTAAGTATATTGTGCTTGGCTAGATAAGAGTAAAGCTGCTTGTAGATTAGTTTTTCAAAAATTTTTGATAAGTTAGGCAGGATTGAAATAGGTCTATAGTTGTTAACATCAGTGAGATCACCACATTTGTGGACAGGGGTTACTCTCGCTTTTTTTAGAATATCTGGGAAGGTCTGGAGTTCAAGTGACTTGTTGAAGAGCAATGTAATTGCAGGGGCTAAGGATCTGGAGGCTTTTTTGTAAATTAATGTCGGAATCTCCTCAAGGGCACTAGACTTGGTTTTAAGGGAAAGGATTATCTCATTGACATCAGTGGAATTAGTAGGCTTTAGGTACAGAGACTGTGGATAGTTACCTGTAAGGTAGTCCTTAACCTCAGTACTGGAAGAAGGAATATCATTTGCAAGGGATGACCCAATGGAAGAGAAGAACCTATTGAACTCAATAGCAGAATCAGATGCTGAAAGCTGACCATCGTTATTTGACAGGAGTGTTGGTTTGTTATTTAAAATCTTCTTTGATCCCAAGATTTGTGAAATTGTGCTCCAAGTTTTTTTAATGTTGCTCTTTATTTGGGTAAATTTATCTTCGTAGTATTTAGTTTTGGCTCGTCTAATTATCTTAGATAGCAGTAAAGAGTAATTCATTGAGAATTCTTTAGAGACGGTTCCTAGCCTATACTTCTTCTCAAGGTCATGTTTTTTATTAATGGATTTAAGTATTCCCTTTGTAAGCCAGGGATTGTTAAGCCTTTTGGTAGTGACTTGTTTTGTAAGCATAGGACAGTGGGTGTTATAAAGGCTTAGAGTTTTTTGAAGAAAAGATTGTACTGCTAGGTTGATGTCCCCTATGTTACCTAACTCTGATTCCCTGATCTTTATGTACTTAATCCAAACAACTTTATCATTGTGTTCATTGCTGTCTTCTTTATGTGCTAGCCATATGCTGTATTGTGCCTGCTAAGTTTTGTTAAACTACCATTCAAGCTGTCATTGCAATCATTCTGAGCTACCTATGTGCTTTAATATACCTACAATTTTTCTCTCATCTTTTTTTTTTCATGCTATGTAACTGTTATCATTTTTATAAATTTTGCAAGTATTTACCTATTTATAAGTTTCTTAGATTAAGGACCTGCCCGAAACACTGCGCGTACTAGTGGCTTTACAAAAATGTTATTACTATGCTATGTATCCTCACAATCCCAATGTACCTTCTTGTATATATATAAATAAAATAAAATAAATAGGGTGGTGCGGGTCGACTTCCTTTTCAATTTAATGTTTCTGTGTCACTATCACTGCTGTCATCACAGAGTTGGCTGAAGACGTCGCCGCCATTGTCTCCATTTTCGCTCTCATCTCTGCTGCACCCGCTTCCGCCGCCGCTGCCGCCGTCACCACCACCGCAGGTACCTTTACCAGCGCAGGCCACGGCTGTGACACAGCAGTGTGGAGGCTGCTGTATCTCTTGTGAAGGAGCCCGACGTAGCGTCTGTATAATTTCGGCCATTTCTGCTACCTGTGCTTGCAAGGCTGGGTGCCTTGGCTTGCAATGGGTGCCGGTTGGCCGAGCGGACAGCACACTGGGCTTGTGATCCTGTGGTCCTGTGTTCGATCCCAGGCGCCGGCGATAAACAATAGGCAGAGTTTCTTTCACCCTATGCCCCTGTTACCTAACAGTAAAATAGGCACCTGGGTGTTAGTCAGCTGTCACGGGCTGCTTCCTGGGAGTGGAGGCCTGGTCGAGGACCGGGCCACGGGGACACTAAAAAGCCCCGAAATCATCTCAAAATAACCTCAAGATAGAAGGCTGCCAACTGTCCTTCAACTGTTGTCTTAGGCTGTTATGCGTTGTCAAGGGCATTGCTGGTACTGTCACCACTATGGGATGGGTCAACAGTACTAGAGCTGGCATCAGTAGGCACTTGTTGAGTCTCGGGCACTTGCCTCCTTGTGCCAAGGGAGGCTGGCCGTTTGATACAGTCTGAGTGCCAGATGGTTACTCCTTCCGTACCACATCTGAAACACTTCAGCGGTGGTTTTAGACGGAGTCAGTTTCAGGTTGTTACCCTGCTTCTATTACAGTGTTCTGTTGCTCCTGTTCTGGCTTTCTTTGGTCTCTGGTCTTCTTATACTGACAGTCCGTGTTCCGGTGCGTGATCACTGGAACAGAGAGCACACTTGGGTGTGGGGCACCAACAGTACTTAGCTATGTGGCCACTGCCACAGCATTTGTAACACTCCACAGGGTCTGGTTCCCACACCCTGAACGTGCTGGGGCGCGCATACAACCTAGCAAACCAATACTTGCCAGGTGGCGGTTCAGTCTTCTTCCAGACTATGGCTATTTGATCGGTAGGCTTAACATTCTTGTTCTATCTTCGTACTTTGTGTACCCCATCTAATTCATAGGCCCATGCTAGTGGATACCCGTGATTGTATCGGTTGACTAGGTATTCATCCATCTTCTTGTTTCATGATGGATTATCTAGAAGGGAGAGCTTTACATCACCTATTTTTCCTTGTAGGAGAGCATCCATGACATGCTGTTTCTCTCTTGAAACGTACACATATGGGGAGTTGACATGTCGACCTAGCAGGCCTACAGAGCCAGGTGGGTACACCTCGCTCAGTTTCTTACTCCACACAATCGTGTCCGCCACGCTGAGCCATTAGGGTACTTCAGACGTGTGTACTTGTTCCTTGGTGCTAATGGACGTCTCCCACCCTGTTGTTCACCAAGCTTTTGTTTCCCTTGTTTCCTTCTCTGGTTTTTACTTAACACGGTCACAAACTCATCACTGGGTGGTGGGGTGACAGTGTCACTGCTCATGGTGGGGGAGAGCCCAGATGGTCCAGCAGCTGCCTCTTCCATACTTGCTTCTTTAGGCGACTTTAAATGAAATAATTTCGCCCGATACCTAGTTGTAACCATTTATAATCATTTGATGATGAACGGCAAATGGCAGAGCAGGCAGCATGCCTTTACCAGTCATCGCTGTTACGACCCTGGGTTCTTCAGTGGAAACCAGAGGTCACATTAAGCTCAATAATTTACCTAACGTTATTTTGTGCGCTTGTCGATGTGCATTCCTATCTTCCTTGCCAGACGTAAGACGAATCTTGTTTCTCACAGAGCATTCAGACTCTTGTGCTTGTTGTGGATTAAGTATAACATTGTAACATTGCAAGATTGCAAGAGGCGGCATCATGCAGTAGGCTGTTTCCACAAGCCACGAGGCCTACCCCAGGGCATGTCCCACAGGGATAAAATATGGAAAATATATAGTGTAATATGGAAATGTGAATCTAAGAATTAGTAATAAAGTGAGTGAATACCATTGCAAGCCGGAAATTAGGCGGAAAATTCCTTGTAAGAATACAAGCAAAGAATAAATCAGTGTCATAAATCGAGAAACTGGAAACTGGTGACATCAACCTGGACGACAAGAGGTCACCTGTACCGCACCAGGGACCAGCTTCGCCACCCTACGCTAAGTACCTCCTATAAAGTTTGAACAAAATAACATACATAATATTACAAATATACGGTATACATATAATATTATAAATATTAAATATATAAATATATACATATAATTTTATAAAGAGTTAAAAGGACTGACATCAACAAGTGATCCACACAGTAAACCACAAATACAACACAATACATCAGACAATGGAGAGGTGTGGCGAGTGCTCGGGAGTACTGGGAAAACGTAATGTAGGCGTAACGTGTTGCATCTGTAACATAAGATTTCACCTGGGCTGTACAGAAGTATCTCCAGGATGCACAAAAAGGCAAGGAATTTACTGGGTCTGCAAAGATGACAGATTAATGTTAGAGAACATAACTAAACTGATGAAAAACATTCCCGAGTCACAGAGATTATCATTCACAGACAAGCTACCAGTGATATATGCGGACTGGAAAAAGACAACATTGGTTAACGACCTAAACCCAGGAACAGGTAGTTTAGAGAACTGCAGCAGTAATGTGGAGGAAGAGGGTATTGTAGTACATAATAGCAGCAATATTGCAGAGTCAGGTAATATAAACGATGAGAGCAACAGTGAGACAGAGTGCATAAATGAAGGAATTGGGACAAAAAGCGGAGATGGCTCCAATAAAGAGGTAGACAAGACAGACACAGATATAAATACCTTGAAAAGCGCAAAACCGGAACACATTTGCAAATTCTACGCTAAAGGAATATGCAGATATGGAAAATTAGGAACAAAATGCCATTTTCTGCATCCTCGAAAATGCAGGAACATGTTGGCGAGGGGTACATGCCGTTTTGGAACAGGGTGTAGGTACTTCCACCCCAAATTATGACAATTTTCAATTAGGGACAAAAAATGCTACAATCTTCAGTGTCCGGAATTCCACGTGAGAGGTATACAACGTTACAGACGGGAAGATCAATATGACACTACTGGCAATTTTTTAGAGGAAGGCAGAAACAGAGCAGAAAATATAAGAGAGAGGAACAGTCAGATGGAACCACTACAGGATTACAGAGGGGAAGGGAGATACCCACAAGACTGGAATACACATTACCAACAAACACACAGGTACTACACCACACAACACTCTCCCCACTACCGAAACTGGACGAATCACTTCGAAAGAACACACCCTGGATGCAAACACAGTGGCCTCCTTACCAGAGCCTCAGATATTAACACCAAGTAAGGCATCCAGCACTTCCACTACCACGATAACACCATTTATGTTTGACAAGGCTTTCTTTCGGCTTTCGACAGAGTTCCACATAAGAGGTTGTTCTGGAAACTGGAAAATATTGGAGGGGTGACAGGTAAGCTTCTAACATGGATGAAAAATTTTCTGACTGATAGAAAAATGAGGGCAGTGATCAGAGGCAATGTATCGGACAGGAGAAATGTCACAAGCGGAGTACCACAGGGTTCAGTTCTTGCACCAGTGATGTTTATTGTCTACATAAATGATCTACCAGTTGGTATACAGAATTATATGAACATGTTTGCTGATGATGCTAAGATAATAGGAAGGATAAGAAACTTAAATGATTGTCATGCCCTTCAAGATGACCTGGACAAAATAAGTACATGGAGTGCCACTTGGCAAATGGAATTCAATGTTAATAAATGCCATGTTATGGAATGTGGAATAGGAGAACATAGACCCCACACAACCTATATATTATGTGAGAAATCTTTAAAGAATTCTGATAAAGAAAGAGATCTAGGGGTGGTTCTAGATAGAAAACTATCACCTGAGGACCACATAAAGAATATTGTGCGAGGAGCCTATGCCACGCTTTCCAACTTCAGAATTGCGTTTAAATACATGGATGGCGATATACTAAAGAAATTGTTCACGACTTTTGTTAGGCCAAAGCTAGAATATGCAGCGGTTGTGTGGTGCCCATATCTTAAGAAGCACATCAACAAACTGGAAAAGGTGCAAAGACATGCTACTAAGTGGCTCCCAGAACTGAAGGGCAAGAGCTACGAGGAGAGGTTAGAGGCATTAAATATGCCAAAACTAGAAGACAGAATAAAAAGAGGTGATATGATCACTACATACAAAATAGTAACAGGAATTGATAAAATTGATAGGGAAGATTTCCTGAGACCTGGAACTTTAAGAACAAGAGGTCATAGATATAAACTAGCTAAACACAGATGCCGAAGAAATATAAGAAAATTCACTTTCGCAAACAGAGTGGTAGACGGTTGGAACAAGTTAGGGGAGAAGGTGGTGGAGGCCAAGACCGTCAGTAGTTTCAAAGCGTTATATGACAAAGAGTGCTGGGAAGACGGGACACCATGAGCGTAGCTCTCATCCTGTAACTACACTTAGGTAATTACACTTAGGTATTTACAACATTCAAGGTATAAAAACACGCAAATCCAACAAAGTTCACTTTATAGATGGTCTCCTTCATGAGGCAAATGCAGTGTTTGCAGCCCTCACAGAAACCCACAGAAAGGACTACCATGATGGTGAAATATGGATCTCAGAGTACAATCTTTTCAGATGTGATAGGAAACACCGGCTCCAGGGTGGGGTCAGCCTATACGTCAAAGACACACTCATCTGTACTGAGCTGCTAAACACCTCATATGATATGGTAGAAGTGCTGATAATCAAAATAGAGATTCTAAATGTAGTTATTGTCCTTGTATATAAGTCACCGGAGGCAAACCCTCAGCAGTTTAAAGACCAACTAATGAAAGTAGAACACTGCTTGGAAAACCTCACAAATCCAGCTCCGAACATCATCCTGCTTGGGGACTTCAACCTACGGCACCTGAAATGGAAGCACCTGGCTAATACAGTAATATCAGAAAGAATACCAGGACGTAGCCTTAATGAACAGGCACATGCAAATGACCTGCAACGGATGTGCAACAAGTTTGCCTTAAACCAGCAAATAGTAGAACCAACTAGGAAGGAGAACACACTGGACCTCATTTTCACTAATAATGATGAATTGATCAGGAACATAATGATTACAAATACCTGTTACTCAGATCACAACTTAATTGAAGTTATGACAACCATGGGGAATAGACCTTCAAAACCAGTCCAGATTCCCGGTGGAGGAGATTTCAGCAAATTCAACTTCAATAATAAACAGATAAACTGGGAGAAAATAAACCAGGACTTTGCAGAAATAAACTGGGAAGAACAGCTAGAAAATGCGAACCTGAACCAGTGCCTGGAAAAAATAAACTCAGTAGCACTAGAAATATGTTCAAACCGCATCCCCCCTAAGAAAAAAGAGGAAGAGATGCAGATTGGAACGAGAACGTCGTTCCCTATATAGGAAAAGAAAACGAATCGCGGAACAACTTGAGAGTTGCACACTATCTCAAGAACGGCGAAGAAGGTTAGGTAGAGAAATAGGAACAATTGAACTCAAGCTACAAGAATCATACAAAACCCAGGAAAGGCAAAGAGAGCAAAAGGCCATCAGTGAAATAGAGAGAAATCCGAAATATTTTTTCTCCTATGCAAAGTCAAGATAAAAAACCACATCTAGTATTGGGCCCCTGCGAAAGGGAGATGGAACTTTCACCGATGACAACAAAGAAATGAGCGAGCTACTGAGGAAGCAGTACGACTCTGTCTTAGGAGAGCCATTAAACGCACTGAAGATCGATAACCCAAATGAATTTTTCATGGATATGATACCAACATCAAATCATATATTAGACGTCACCCTATCCCCACTGGATTTTGAAGAAGCCATAAACAGTATGCCTATGCACTCTGCACCAGGCCCGGATTCTTGGAACTCCATATTCATCAAGAACTGTAAAAAACCACTATCGCAGGCCCTTCACATTCTGTACTCACCTAGTTGTGCTTGCAGGGGTTGAGCTCTGGCTCTTTGGTCCCGCCTCTCAACCGTCAATCAACAGATGTACAGTTTCCTGAGCCTATTGGGCTCTATCATATCTACACTTGAAACTGTTTATGGAGTCAGCCTCCACCACATTACTTCCTAATGCATTCCATTTGTCAACCACTCTGACACTAAAAATTTTCTTTCTAATATCTCTGTGGCTCACTTAGGCGCTCAGTTTCCACCTGTGTCCCCTAGTGCGTGTGCCCCTTGTGTTAAACAGCCTGTCTTTATCAACCCTGTCGATTCCCCTGAGAATCTTGAATGTGGTGATCATGTCCCCCTAACTCTTCTGTCTTCCAACGAAGTGAGGTTTAATTCCTGTAGTCTCTCCTCGAAGCTCATACCTCTCAGCTCGGGTACTAGTCTGGTGGCAAACCTTTGAACCTTTTCCAGTTTAGTCTTATGCTTGACTAGATATGGACTCCATGCTGGAGCCGCATACTCCAGGATTGGTCTGACATATGTGGTATATAATGTTCTGAAAGATTCCTTACACAAGTTTCTAAAGGCCGTTCTTATGTTAGCCAACCTGGCATATGCTGCTGATGTTATCCTCTTGATATGAGCTTCAGGGGACAGGTCTGGCGTGATATCAACCCCCAGGTC
The DNA here is from genome assembly GCA_020271785.1 of Procambarus virginalis. Classification (NCBI taxonomy): domain Eukaryota; kingdom Metazoa; phylum Arthropoda; class Malacostraca; order Decapoda; family Cambaridae; genus Procambarus; species Procambarus virginalis. Next base: position 5,376 of record WNGS01016484.1, on the reverse strand, counting down.
TTTCTCTCTCTCTGACTCTTGAAGTATTTCATCTCCCAAATGGTACCTTGTATCTGGTCTCCTGCTTCCTACCCCTATCTTCATTACATTACATTTGCTTGGGTTAAACTCTAACAGCCATTTGTTCGACCATTCCTGCAGCTTGTCCAGGTCTTCTTGAAGCCTCAAGCTGTCCTCCTCTGTCTTAATCCTTCTCATAATTTTGGCGTCGTCAGCAAACATTGAGAGGAATGAGTCTATACCCTCTGGGAGATCATTTACGTATATCAGAAACAGGATAGGTCCAAGTACAGAGCCCTGTGGGACTCCACTGGTGACTTCACGCCAGTCTGAGGTCTCACCCCTCACTGTAACTCTCTGCTTCCTATTGCTTAGGTACTCCCTTATCCACTGGAGCGCCCTACCAGTTACTCCTGCCTGTTTTTCCAGCTTATGCATCAACCTTTTATGGGGTACTGTGTCAAAGGCTTTCTGACAGTCCAAAAAAATGCAGTCCGCCCATCCTTCTCTTTCTTGCTTAATTTTTGTCACCTGATCGTAGAATTCTATCAAGTCTGTAAGGCAAGATTTACCCTCCCTGAACCCATGTTGATGGGTTGTCACGAAGTCTCTTCTCTCCAGATGTGTTACTAGGTTTTTTCTCACAATCTTCTCCATCACCTTGCATGGTATACAAGTTAAGGACACTGGCCTGTAGTTCAGTGCCTCTTGTCTGTCACCCTTTTTGTATATTGGTACTACATTAGCAGTCTTCCATATTTCTGGTAGGTCCCCCGTTTCCAGTGACTTACTATACACTATGGAGAGTGGTAAGCAAAGTGCTCCTGCACACTCTTTCAATACCCATGGCGAGATTCTGTCCGGCCCAACAGCTTTTCTCACATACAGCTCCAATAAGTGCTTTTTGACATCATCTCTTGTAATTTCGAACCTATCCAAGGTCACCTGGTTTGCTGCCACCTCTCCCAGCGCCGTGATATCTCCCTGTTCTATTGTAAAGACCTCCTGGAACCTTTTGTTGAGTTCTTCACACACCTCTTTGTCATTCTCTGTGTACCTGTCCTCGCCCACCCTAAGTTTCATCACCTGTTCCTTCACTGTTGTCTTCCTCCTGATGTGACTGTAGTAGCTTTGGTTCAGTCTTGGCTTTATTAGCTATATCATTTTCATACCTTTTCTCAGCTGCTCTTCTCACACTGATATACTCGTTCCTGGTTCTCTGGTATCTCTCTCTACTTTCTGGTGTTCTGTTATTACGGAAGTTCCTCCATGCCCTTTTGTTCAGCTCCTTTGCTTTCATACATTCCCTATTAAACCACGGATTCTTCCTTTGCTTCTCTGTTTTTTCCTGTCGGGCTGGGACAAACCTGCTTACAGCCTCCTGACATTTTTGGGTGACATAGTCCATCATGTCTTGTACGGACTTGGTTCCGAGTTCTGTGTCCCAATGTATATCCCATAGGAATTTATTCATCTCCTCATAGTTTCCCTTTCGGTACGCCAGCCCTTTGGTTCCCAGTTCTTTTTGGGGGTGATAATTCCTAGCTCAACCAGGTACTCAAAGCTCAAAACACCATGATCACTCATTCCCAAGGGGGCTTCCAACTTAACTTCCCTTATATCCAACTCATTTAGGGTAAATATCAGATCAAGCAAGGTTGGTTCATCCCCTCCTCTCATTCTTGTCGGTCTTGTCTGTGGAGACAAAGCCTAGAAACTGGTGTTATTCCTGATATACTAAAAACAGCAGAGATACTACCACTTCATAAAGGAGAAAATAAGGCAGAGGCAAAAAATTACAGGCCGATAGTGTTAACATCGCACATCATAAAAATGTTTGAGAGAGTGCTAAGAAGTAAGCTCACAAAATACATGGAATCACAGCATCTCCATAACCCCGGACAACATGGTTTCAGAACAGGGCGCTCTTGCCTGTCGCAGTTGCTGGACCACTGTGATATGGCATTAGATGCTATGGAAGACAAACAAAACGCTGATTTAATTTACACAGATTTCGCAAAAGCTTTTGATAAATGTGACCATGGTGTTATTGCACATAAAATGCGCTCAAAAGGAATTACCGGAAAAATAGGCAGATGGATCTACAATTTCCTGACCAACAGAACCCAATGTGTAATAGTCAACAAAATAAAATCCAGCCCATCAACCGTTAACAGCTCAGTCCCCCAGGGTACTGTGCTTGCTACAGTACTTTTTCTCATCCACATATCGGACATAGACAAGAACACAACCTATAGCACTGTATCATCCTTTGCAGATGACACTAGGATCTTCATGAGAGTAGGCAACATAGAGGACACGGCAAACCTCCAGTCAGATGTAGATCAGGTCTTTCTATGGGCTACAAAAAATAATATGGTGTTTAACGAAGATAAGTTCCAGCTCATGCGCTATGGAAAAAAAGAAAATATAAAAACGGAAACCACGTACAAAACTCAGACAAATCATAACATAGAACGAAAAGGCAATGTAAAGGATCTGGGTGTACTCATGTCGGAAGACCTTACCTTCAAAGAACACAATAAAGTAGCCGTCACAACTGCAAGAAAAATGACAGGTTGGATAACAAGAACTTTTCACACTAGAGATGCTATACCGATGATGACACTTTTCAAAACGCTTGTGCTCTCTAGAGTGGAGTACTGCTGCACAATGACAGCCCCTTTCACAGCTGGAGAAATTGCTGACCTGGAGAGCGTGCAGAGGTCCTTTACTGCTAGAATCCTCTTAGTAAAACATCTAAACTATTGGGACCGACTAAAGAGCCAAAATCTGTATTCCCTTGAGCGCAGGCGGGAGAGATACATAATAATTTACACGTGGAAAATATTAGAGGGGCTGGTCCCTGTCATGTTCACAGAAAATGGTACCATCCGTTTTCTATGTGCGGCGGCTGGGACGCCAGAGGAGAAGGTAAACAAAGAAGCAGGATGATACCAGCTTGGAAGCTACTAGTCATGTAATCAGTTTAAGTATTAAAGTCAGTAACCAGGAATGACTTTACATCAACCTTACAACCAAGATTTCCTCAGCTATACACAAACACCACATTGGCGACGAGTATGAACTGGGAACGCAGGTATTTTGTTCAACTTAAAACACAAGGAAGGAGCATGCTGTCTCGCCCAGAGGAGGATGGAGAAGCTGTGAGCACCATACCCGATGCTGTATGCTAACTACTGCTGTGTGCTAACCAATGCTGTGTGCTGTTACCACCCTTGAGACTAAATAAGGTTCTTCTCCCAGCAGTGTTAAAGAATAATATTAAATCGGCCTTGCCAACTATTGTCTAGGGGAAAAGATACATCACTGCATAAAATGGAGAACAATACTGTATACTTATGCTAAGGGGGACAAACATAACAATTAAATGGGAAATATAATAGCCAGAAATATTCTCAAGCATGCAATATCATAAATAAAACTCCTTATTGAGCCATGAGCAATATCACCAGAACATGAATACATAAAAGGGAATATACACAATCATCTAACCAGAGAGTTAGCCTAATAACAGCTAAAAATAACAGACACCAATGACTTAACTTAATACATGACTCCTCTCGACAAACGCCTCCATGCTACTGCCGGAATGCTGGCTCTACATCTTCTTTAATTTGGGTAAACACAACTTCTACAGTAGCTGGCAGATCACCTCTATTTTCCTGTGGATAATATCCCAAAGTAGTAAGTAATTATCAAAAGAAGGCACCAAACCTGGAATTAAGGCTATGTAGCACCATCAAATGTGCGAGATATTCAGAGGGCGCTAAATATCACCAAGGATGCCAATACGAGAACAGAAACGCATAAGGCGAACGATATCAAAAGTATCGGAGTCACCAAGAATACTATCGAGAGACAAGCGACCGCAGGGGACGGTCGGAAAACAAGACACACACTCGTCCCGGAAGTCAGGACATTCAACAAGGATATGCACGACCGTAAGAGGGACAATGCAATTTGGACAATAAGGAGCAGAGCGGCGCTCCATTAAGTGACCGTGAGTGAAGCGAGGAGAACAAAGAAGAAACAAAGGTGAAAAAGGAACACAGCATATTAAAGAGGCTCAGGGTCAGTGAAGTCAGGGTCAGGAGGAATGGGTAAACTGACTAAAGGAGGAGGGAAAGGAGCGAGAGGACAGACCAGAGCTGGATGAGCATGAAAGAGGAGACAACCGAGAGGGGCGGTCGAGGAGAGGAGGAGGAGGGGCAGAAAGAGGGGAGCGCACCTCAGGAAGGGCAGCAACAAAGACGGAAGTGGGGGTCAAAGAAACCTCCACAGCAGGAACCAAAACGGGAGGGGATGGAACGACAGAGTAAGAGATAAGGGGCTTAGAAGAAAGCAAAGCCTTCTTACCTGCTGGGGAAGAGGAAGGAGATGAGGCAGGCTTTCGCTTCTGACTCAAAGAAACAGGTGTCCCAGCAGCAAGGTACTGGGCAACAGACTCGAGCGTCTTAATAGGAGAAGAACGAGAGCGAACAACATGATCTCGGGAGAGCGATGAACATCAGCCCGCACAGACAGGCGGCATGGAGAGCCAAGAGACAGAGGATAATGACAGGAAGAAGGATCAAAGGGAGAGGAGAAAGAAGACACAGGAGACACGACAGACTGGGTAGAAAGAAAAGGGAACCCCAGACAGAGAACCAGGAGGGGAACCCTCCGGGACAGAACGTAAAGTAACAGTGGAGGAGGTGGGGGCGTGTCCGGGTCTAAGGCCTGGAAACGGTTGAGAAACTGAGGAAGGTGGGAAGGACGAGGAGAGGAAGAGTGCAACACGCGAGCATAAGAGACGCCAGCGAAAGAGGGGGAGACGATGAACTTGGCGCCTCGCCTCAGGAAAAGACAAACGGTCCCGGTGCTTCAAGTTGAGGACGGCTGCCTCAAGTTTGCAACGTATAACGTGCGGAAGAAGGCAAGGTGGGCCTCACCACAATTGAGGCAGCGGACCTGAAGAGAAGTGCACTCCAACTTAGAGTGATTCTCATCCCCACACATGGGACAGAGACACAGGACTAGAGCATTTGAAGGCACCATGCCCAAACTTCCAGCACTTATTACAGAGCCGAGGAGTTGGAATATCCTCCTAAACGGAGCATCTGGCACCAGCAAGAATGACAGAAGACGGAAGGGTCCTACCATCAAAGTTAATCTTCACAACACGAAGGGGCAGACGGCGACGACCATGAGGGGGGGGGGGGGGGCGAGTAACGATATCCACCTGAAGGATAGAATGGCCTTGGGCTTTGAGGATATGCTTGACATCCTCTTTGCAGTCCTTTAGATTTCGAACACCGGTTGCAACATGGTGCGGGAGGAGAACAGTGCCAACACTGGGATTTAACCAAGCGT
>WNGS01016482.1:0-19931 GCA_020271785.1 Procambarus virginalis | reverse complement strand
CCGCAGTTACGGGTCACAGTTAGGAGAGGTGTGTAACGGGAGCTTCAATTGTCCTAATACTGAAAATGTTGTTGTAGTGAGTGAACTGGTGCTAGTGAGGGAGCTATTTGGAGCTCTGAGAGCAGAGGTTCCCTGCAGGAGAAGCTACGACAGATGAATGAGCTACACACAGGTGAAACACCGTCAAGAGGATGCAAATGACGGAGCGCACGCAAATAGAAGAAGTCGTTGTCGTGGAATGGTCATAAAGGACAGGGTCCTTAAGAAGACTTTGAGAAAAATGCGTACTTATAAAAATTCTAAAGACTTCTAAAATTCTACTGTCTAAAATTACTATAGAATTCAAACTCATTCGCCGTGTTGTGTTGGAGGATGAGTGCTGTGGGGAGCCTGCAGTTTGCTCGAAAGGGAAGGGCAACAAAGTTAGCCCAGGCTCCTCAAGGTGCTCAGAAAGTAGAGGAAGTACCTAAACGATTTGGTTGTGGGAGATTCACAAATGAGGTATTTGGATAAAACTTTTTGTGACAGAGAGATAGGGGAAAACATGTTAAGGGTTTGCTATCCGGGAGCAGGGATTTGTGACATTGTTAACTAACATGGACGATATTATGGCAGGGAAACTGGGAACAAACCCATTTTCTTGTATCACTGCCAGTGGAAATGATGTTGGACAAGTTAGGAGCAAGGCACTAATACAGAGGTTTAAGACAACTATAGAATTAGTTAGGAGCAGGGAGGGAATCCCTATCATATGTGGCATTATTCCATGAAAGGGAGTGGGAATTGAATGTATGTCGAGGGCACTTTGTGTTAATTGCCGACTGGACAAATATTGCAAATCAAATGCAATATCATCCATTGATATATGAAAACATTCTATGGGGGGGAAGAAATATGTATGCTCGGGATGGGTACACCTAATCCCTAGGGCTGAGGTTGTTGGCTGTTGCGAATTTGCTGGGAAACTGTGGAGGGAGGTGTTATGCGTTTAAGTTTAAACTGTAGTAGATAGTGGTACGGGAATTAATATGGAGAAAGAACGTAATAAAAGTATTTGTTTGTTGGAGAAGCATGAATTGGCAAAAGTACCAGGGAAGGAGTGGGGCCTCGAAATAATAGTACACTTAGGGTATATTCCACGAACAGTCAGAAGTCTAAGAAACAAATAAACGATTTAAATGCTCTTTATGGCACAGAGAAAAAAATATATTATTGCACTAACCAAAACATGGGATGAATGTAGAAAATAGAGAATTATTAGCAGAATATCAAATAAATGTATTTAAAATATTTCACACAGAAAGATATATAAGACGAGGAGGAGGAGTAGCAATATAGGGCAAGCTTTGAAATGTAGTTACAAACCCTCTGTGGTGCCCTCCTTGCCGGGTTGAGGGGGCTCACCGAACACTCTCCATGTGACCGGTGTGGGTTTGCCTTTGCCCCCTCTCTCGGCAACCTCTTTGGGTTTTGTACGTGCAGATGGGCACCATGTAGGGGGCCTTGTGAGCCATCGGACCAGCCCGCTGGAGGGGTCGCCCTGTGAGGGCCACCCCGAGTTGGATGGTTGGGTGTCCAGGGTGGGGCGATAGGGGGACTGGGGTCTTAGCACGAGTGTGGGAGAATAAACGAAAGTAGTAGGACTCCCCTGTTGAAAAGTGTGGGAGCACCGCTGGGGACGGCACCCTTCCTGCACTGGCCGCGCTCGGCCTCCCTGGCTTCCCTGGTAAGTGGTATCCCTTGGTTCCAGGGTCCCATCCCTTATATATTGGTTTGCTGTATGGATGACGACTTGACTTATCTTACCCAGGCTCATGGGGTGTGCGGCGACTAGGTCCCTGAGTCGGACCGTCCTGGAAGACCGGGACCTGTAGCCCCCGCTACAAGACCCGGTTTAGGCCCAGACCAGACTCTTCCTCCCTACTCCCCTCCCTCCTCTGTGGTTGGGTCGAGCCCCAAGCCTGCTGTAGTGACCGTCTCGTCCTCTTCCACGAATCCATCTCTTCTTGTGACTACTGCTCCTTTTCACCCGTCTCTCTCTAAGGGTTCTCATCGCCGTCCCCCGCCACCGGCCGCTCTCGTATGCTCCCTTCCCATCCTAATTCGTTCCATGCTTTGTTTGGTCCTGCTTCGTGGACTAGTACTTTGACCTCCAACCTTTGGATTCAACTCCTGACGATTTTTCCCTTCATGGCATCTTGTGGAATCCGTGGATGCCTCTGTCACTTTCAAACCCCACTCGTCTTGGTACCCGCGTCGTTGCTGCTCCTTCTCAGGATGCAGCCACCCGCTTAGCCGCCTTATCCTGCCTCGGCGAGACCCCTGTTCGGGTCTTGAAGAACGCTCGTTGAATGCCAGTATTGGCACTGTTCTCCTCTCGCACCATGTTGCGACCGGTGTTAGGGATCTCAGGGACTGCCACGAGGATATCAAGCATGTCCTCGAGGCCCAGGGTAATTCTGTCCTTCAGGTGGATACATTTACTCGTCCCCCTCGTGGTCATCGTCATCTGCCCCTTCGGTTTGTGAAGGTTACCTTTGATGGTGGACCCTTCCGCCCTCTGTCATTCTTGCTAGTGCCAGATGCTCCGTTCAGGAGTATATTCCATCTCCTCGGCTCTGCAGTAAGTGCTGGAGGTTTGGGCATGGTGCCCTCAAATGCTCTAGTCCTGTCTCTCTCTGCCCCTGTGTGGAAGCGAGGGTCACTCTAAGTTGGAGTGCACTTCTCCCAGGCCCGCTGCCTCAATTGCGGTGAGGCCCACCCTACCTTCTTCCGTACGAGCTGTGAGGAGATGTAGAATCTCCTCAGCTAGTTTTCCTAGTTTCTAGAATAGGCTAGTCGCTCTAGGGACTCTAGAAACTGAAGCTTTCAAATTTTCATATGCTTGTTGGGTGTCATATGAAAGCTTATGTTAATGCTGTCAGTTAAAACTAATTAGAGCTCTGTGATTGCTCTGTAGAGAGAATTACAGCAAATTTTTCCTGTTCTGTGAAACAGAGAGATTTGAGAGGTAGTATAACACAAAAACCGTTACGGGTGGGGGGACAGTGGGGGAACGTTGCCTTCCCCCCCACCAAGGGAGACGTTGAGACGTTGTGTTAGGCCTCACCCTCCTTGTGACGTCACGCCACGCCACAGGCGAGGGGCACTTGTGATTGGTCTAGGCACCCCTGCTCCTATGCCGAGTTTTGGCGCGAAGAGCTGTTATTGGAAGCGGCATGAGGAACAGTGCCGGCTTCCTGCTGATTGGTCAAGACAAGGTAGGGGGAGAAATATGGGGATGTGAGTCTCTCTAGCCCGCCAAGAGTGAGTTTGAATGGGCAGCCAGGGTATAAGCAGTGTCTAGGTGGGGGGTGGCGGGCCTGCCACCCCCCCCACCACCGTTATCGCTCCTGTCGTGCAGTTTATTCTTATTGCATGGCACTCCAGCCACCCTGGTGTGTCGAAGCCCAAATTTGCGAGAAACTGGGACTTGGACTTTGAATTCCGCCCGACGTCGTCCATGGGGAGGTGACGCCGGCCAGTGTCACTCCTGTCACCCCAGTGTAAGAGCGAGTCATGCTCTAGTGTGTTGGGGGGTAGTGGTGATTTCCCCAGCCACATGTGTGTATGCCATGCGGCCAACCGCCGCCCGCGGCCACCCGCCACCGCGGCCACCCGCCGCCGCGGCCAGCCCACCCACCCACCTTACCCGCGCGCGAGCAGCCCGGGTGGGGTGGGGGTGCTGTGACGTCACGCGCCACCTGTGGCCACCCTCCTGAAGGCCACGCAGTGGCCACATGTTAGGCCACCACCTTTGGCCACCCCCTTGGCCATCTTCCCAGGACAGCCTAAGGCCACATCTTGTCGACGCACGAGGAGCAAGCTAAGTGTTGACAGCCAGGTGGTAAGGACCTGGGAAATGAGAAATTGTGTGGATGGAAACGTGAGTACTTTATCAGTGTCTCAGATTAGTGGAAATCATAGTAGAAAAGTTGTGTGGGCCCCTAGCCCGGCCAGGCTAGGGAAGCAGCTGAGACACCTGTCAGTGGCACGCCCAGGTGACTGTGGGGCAGTACCTGGAGAGGGAAATTGTCACTGTAAATCATGTAGTGATATAATGTACATCTGTAGAGATTTGTGTGTAGACTGACTAGAGTTTGGGACCAGTCAGTGTAGTAAATCATCATATAAATGATCCAGTCTGTCGATTCTGTATAATCGTCCAGCCTTGGTTAGTGCCATGGTACCTCATTATGTAATTAGGCCAGGTTAGAGTTATTAAGCAGGCCCGTGGGGCAGGGTTATTAGTGGATATCCTGAGGTCTGTATATGTCCTGGTGATTAATTTGCATTGTTTATGGAGGCCATTTCCATATGTTTCATTTGCATGTTGCATGTATTATGTTGTGTGGTGAGTCAGTAGATGTGATCGCTGACTGATTGCCTAATGATGTCATTAGCATGGGGGGCATGCTGATGGTATCATTATGTGCAGGTTTGTGCAGTGGTATCAGGTATACGTTATTACTGTCCTAGGAACTGTGTTGAGGATTTAAAGGGACCCTTTGAGTATTCAGGGAAATTCTCAGTCACTTAATGGGAGCGAGCAATTTGTTAATTTGCCTAATTATGGGAGAATTAGTGCCAGCTGTCCGCGTAGAGCGACGGTGCCTTATATTAACGTAAATTGTCTTGCTGAAGCCACCGGGATCGGGCGATCTTTGCACGTTTGCAAGATTAGTGGGGCAGTAATNTAATTGTACATCTGTAGAGATGTTGTGTGTACACTGACTAGAGTATGGGACCAGTCAGTGTAGAAAATCATCATATAAATGATCCAGTCTGTCGATTCTGTATAATCGTTCAGCCTTGGTTAGTGCCATGGTACCTCATTGTGTAATTAGGCCAGGTTAGAGTTAATTAAGCAGGCCCGTGGGGCAGGGTTATTAGTGGATATCCTGAGGTCTGTGTATTGTCCTGGTGATTAATTTGCATTGTTTATGGAGGCCATTTCCATATGTTTCATTTGCATGTTGCATGTATTATGTTGTGTGGTGAGTCAGTAGATGTGATTGCTGACTGATTACCTAATGATGTCATTAGCATGGGGGGCATGCTGACGGTATCATTATGTACAGGTTTGTGCAGTGTTATCAGGTATACATTATTACTGTCCTAGGAACTGTGTTGAGGATTTAAAGGGACCCTTTGAGTATTCAGGGAAATTCTCAGTCACTTAATGGGAGCGAGCAATTTGTTAATTTGCCTAATTATGGGAGAATTAGTGCCAGCTGTCCGCGTAGAGCGACGGTGCCTTATATTAACGTAAATTGTCTTGCTGAAGCCACCGGGATCGGGCGATCTTTTGCAACGTTTGCAAGATTAGAGGGGCAGTAATATGGGGATACCTTGATTGTTGCAAAACCGTGTGTCATTACTGTGTGGGCATAGTAATTAACGAGTTGCAGTAGTCGCAACCGTATGTGGGCAGTGCTATTTTATGTTGTTTTGCATGCCATTATATGTGTGACCTATGTAACCTTAGGGTTACTTTGTTTCTTTAACTTGTGTTGAGAACTTGAGGATTCAGTGAGTTAATTAGGGGTAATTAACTGGATAAGGGGGTGCACATTTGTAGTTGTTGAATGAGTGAGGGCTGTTATGGGAGAACAGTGTTGAGCTTGAGCGTGTGGGAATACGTTTCCGGTGCAATTAATTGTCCGTGTGACAATTAATTGTCCACTCTAGCTAATTATGTAATTAGCATTCTCATCATGAATTCACGTAGTGGGAGAGGATCTATCAGAGTCTGTCAGTGATAGTGTTAACGTCAGTTGCTCGAGACTAACTGCCTTTCGGGGTTAGGGCAATTAGTGGCTCATGATAATTAGTGGAGTAATTAACGTCTGGAGTCTTGAGGACTCAGATGACTCGGTAAAGCGAGGTCATGGGGTTATCATAATACGTTATATTAATCATATTCTGTCTGGTGACAGTGGATTAAGTTGCACTCATTGTTAATTAGTAATTAACTCCTCTTCCGTGAATTCACAGTGTTTGATGAGACCTGCTTAGGCAGTGCGGAGTGAGACGTATTTATGTATGATTAATTATCGGTCCTGGTAACAGTTAATTAATTGCTCGAGGTTAATTAGGGTAATTAGCACTCATAGAAAAAGTAATTAATGATACACAGACTGTTGAGAAGCCACCCACTTGGGGTAGGCTTAGTTAACGTAACTCAATTGGGATGTAATTAGTGGTCCGTTTGACCTTAATTAAGAATTACTCACTGAATACTTGCAAGGAGTCAAGTGTGATGTAATTTAAGAGTTTGAGTTATTGTGACAAGAGGACTTGTGTTAACGTAGAGTACTATCATGTTGTGTCTAGCGTGAGACACTTGTTTGTGATTAAAGTAGTACTTGTTGCTGACTGCTGTGATCAGTCAATTTCCATCATTATTCACATAATCAATGTTGTATTTGATTAAGGCAATTGCTTTTGGTTATCGTCTAGTGACGAGGGTAAAGTAACTTAGGGATGAGTGGAGCTGTGTCCCAGAATCCCACCTTGCCTGACTTTGTTCACTTTAGTTGTGATAGGGGGAGTCACTGTTGGACTACCCGCCTAGTTACGGGGGTCGCTCCTGTTGGGCGGGAGGACCTTAAGTTCGTGATTAGAGTAGCTGACACCTTAAGTCGTGTCACTATTGATTGCTTGCTTGTGTCATCAGTGGATAACTTTTGTTCAGTTAGTTCATGTTGTCAGCCCGAAGTGTCAGCAGGATGGAGCCTGCTGTCATTTCTCGAGGGGCTGTTGAATAGCTGTGTTGCAAATGCCACTGGTTGGACTTTAACGTAATTAAATCACTCGCTGCGGTGTAACTTAGTCTGTGATATTTTTCTTTGATTTGCAATATTGCGTCGTCAGTGGGCACACCTGTGTTCAGGTTAGTTCAGTATGCAGCCACACAGCAAGGGTTGCTAGTTAGCTGTTGGTTATAGTGCCACTGGATGGACATTAACGTAAATGTAAACTCGATAATGTAGTAGTCTAGTCTCTTGTTATTAATAAATTGTTTATTGTACAGAAAACGGTCTTTGATGTCAACCTTCAACTATTCTGTGCCACACCTATGTTCTGATATTTTGATATTGTTGTTTTGATCTTTGATATGACGGCTGTGCTCTTGGGAATTCGAATTCCAATTCATAGCGCCACAACAAATATAAAATTTGATTGTGAGAACCCGTCGGTTACCCTTTATTGGTTTTAACGTCATGTTTAACTAGGAGGAACCAGCGGCCTATTGTGGACAGGTTTTCACCCCTGCTGGTGGAAGCCTGGCGGTTTGCTCCCGCTTCTCCTTTTTCTACTGGACTCATGCTTAACTGCCAAGAGCAGCCTTTAAACTTGTAGTCCACCTCCTAAGGGAGGTAGGCGTAGAGAAAAATCTCACATGGATGCCTATGCGCTGCTCCTCGAAGACTGCATCGACGAGGTTGGAAACGCCAAGTACGTCTCGAAATTCGACCTCTCAAGGGGGTACTATCAAATCCCGCTCACTGAACGTGCTAAACAACTAACTACGTTCGTAACACCCGAAGGGGTCTTTGAGTATCAAGTGTTACCATTCAGCTTGCGTAATGCCCTGCCACGTTCCAGAGGCTAATGAACTCTCTGCTCGCTAATGTGCCAAATTGTCGGGTGTATTTAGATGACATTGTGCTCTTTGATAGTAATTGGGCTGACCACATAGCTAGGTTATGCCAGTTGTTCACAGTTTTGAAAAATGCAAATCTAACCTTAAATGCAAAAAAGTGTCATTTTGGCCAAGGCACAGTGATGTACCTCGGTTATGAAGTGGGCCAAGGAAAAGTGTTACCTTGGCAAGAAAAAATCAGTGCCATTCTGGAGTATCCAGTGCTCCAGTCTAAAAAGGACATTCAAAGGTGTATCGGTATTTGTGCATACTATCGACGCTTTTGTCAGAACTTTTCCAGTGTTGCCACTCCTCTCACAGACTTGTTGCAGAAGGCCGTTAAATTTAAGTGGTAATCAGACTGTGCAGAGGCGTTTAAAAATTTGAAATTGATCTTAGCTTCTGCCCCAGTGCTCGCTAGTCCAAGGTTCGACCGACCATTAAATATTTATGTTTATGCGTCTGACTCGGGTGCTGGTGCAGTGTTGTTGCAAACTGGAAATGATCAAGTGGAACACCCAGTATATTATTCCTCTGTGAAATTTGACAAGGCTCAACACAATTATTCAGTGGTAGAAAAAGACGCGTTGGCGCTCCTTTTAACATGTACTTCTTACCAAGCAAGTAACTGACAAAAGATTAAACAGTCCATGGCTTACAAGTGGCATTCTCAACTCAGTCAACAAGAAACATGAATATGAAAAGAAACTTAGGATTGGCCTAGTTTCAAAGGAAGTGGCTAAAAGGTACTCATCAATGTTTACCAGTATCATAAGAAAGGCAAAACTTGCATATTATGTGAATAGATTCAATGAAACAAAAGGCAACATGAAAAGCACTTGGAAAACAATTTCCAGTATCCTAGGAACTAAACAACACTCACATAAGCAAATAAAACTCTACAAGGATGGGGGATATACCGTCAATTGATTTAGAAATGACAAATGAATTTAATAGTTTCTTTTCATCGGTTGGTGCTAATCTTGCTAGTAAAATCCCACAGACTCAGACATATATTAACACATATCTCTCAGGCAGCTATCCAAACTCTCTTCTCCTTTCACCAATCAGCCCAGCAGATGTTGTGTCCATCATACACTCTCTAAAAACCAAGGCAGGGAACACCAGTGAAATTCCGTCCATTGTATACAAGAACGCCTCCCATGCCCTTGACCCACCCATAGCCCTACTGTTCAACAAATCTATAGAGTGTCACACCTTCCCTGATATCCTCAAAAAAGCAAGAGTGACGCCAGTCCATAAAGGAGGCAATCCGGCGGACATAAATAATTATAGACCAATATCAAATCTACCCATTCTATCAAAAATATTTGAAAAAATTATTTACAAACATCTTTATTCCTACCTCGTAAAATTCGACATACTCAGCCCCTGCCAGTTTGGCTTCCGGTCCCAAAAGAGCACCAACGATGCAATCATTATTCTCCTTGACGTAATCTACTCAGCCCTTGACAAAAATGAGCTTCCGATTGGACTCTTCATTGACCTAAGAAAAGCCTTTGATACTGTTAATCACAACTACCTCTTACTTAAACTCCAACATTATGGAATCCGAGGCCTTGCCCTTGACTACATCCGATCCTATCTTAGTGACAGACACCAGTATGTAACCATCAATGATACAACTTCTTCCACTCTACCAATTACCGTTGGAGTGCCACAGGGCAGTATCTTAGGACCTCTTCTATTCTTATATATATAAACGATCTGCCTAATGTCTCTAATATTCTTAAACCTATATTGTTTGCTGACGATACTACCCTTATCTATTCAGACCTCAACCCACATACACTAAATAATGTTGTGAATAATGAATTAAAAAAAGTCCACTTATGGATGTCAACTAACAAACTAACATTAAACATAAAAAAGACTTACAACATCTTATTTGGAAGCAAATCATCAAATGCAATTCAGCTACAGATAGACAACATTAACATTAGTAATAAAAATGATGGCAAGTTTCTTCGCCTATTCCTAGACAAGAGACTCAACTTCAGCACCCACATTCAACACATAACTAAGAAAGTCTCTAAGACAGTTGGTATACTCTCTAAAACAAGATATTATGTTCCTAACTCTGCTCTCCTCTCACTATATTATGCACTAATCTACCCCTATCTTAATTATGGTATCTGTGCATGGGGGTCTACCACTGCAAACCACCTTAAGCCTATCATCACCCAGCAAAAATCTGCTATCAGAATAATAACTAACTCTGCTTTCAGACAACACTCAGCTCCCTTGTTCAAATCCCAAACCTTGCTAAATATTAACTCCCTCCACACATTCTCTTGTGTCAACTACATCTACGAAACCCTGTTCTTAAATGCAAACCATGCTCTGAAACTCTCCGTGGACAGATGTAATTGGACCCATTATCACCACACCAGAAATAAATATCTCTTTGATATCCCCAGGGTCAAACTTAATCTGTGAAAACACTCTATGCAAATTAAGGGACCTAGTCTATGGAACTCACAAACTTTTGCCTCATTTAAAAGCAAAACCTAAAAGTACCTAATTTCATCTTCTTAGTTTCCTACACTGAGGTTTAAATTTGCTCTGTACCTAGTGTTACCCAATCTCCAAATTTTTATGTATCAAACAACCTTATCATTGTGTTCATTGCTGTCTTCTTTTATGTGCTAGCCATATACTGTTTTCTGCCTACCAATTTTTGTCAACTACCATTCACGCTGTCATTGCAATCAATCTGAGCTACTTATGTGCTTTAATATACCTACAATTTTCTCTCATCTTTTTTTTCTCTTGCCATGTAACTGTTGTCATTTTTTATAAATTTTGCAATTATTTACCTACTTAAAATTTTCTTAGATTAAAGGACCTGCCCGAAACGCTGCATGTACTAGTGGCTTTACAAGATTGTAATTACCTTATTATGTATCCTCACAATCCCAATGTTCCCTCTTGTATATGCATAAATAAATAAATAAATAAATGTAAAAAGTTCGAAGTCTACCTCACAGGTAATATAGTGGAAGTGTACACGGACCATAACCCACTAGTATTCTTGAATCAAATGAAGGAAAAAAATAAATGCATCCTCAGGTGGGCCTTGTATCTACAGGACTTCAATCTTTCCATTATCCACCTACCGGGCCGACTCAACGTGATAGCCGACGCTCTGTCCCGGTTACCTGAGTAACATTCATCTGAGCCACAGGAAGCCATTTACCAACTGTCATGCTTTAGTTAATTTTTTTTTGTAGGTTCTCCTGTGACATTAAATATTCCGTGTCCAATTTATTTACTTCCCTGTTTTTGTGTGTATGTGTTTTTTCTTTCAGAGAATTCCTTTGTACTTGTCTTGCAGAGAAATTGTTGTTTTTGATTGATTTTTTTTTATGTCATAGATTTTCCTTTTTATTCTCTGTATACTCTTACAAAAAAAATATGACTGCTATTCTAGTAGCCACATTTTTTTTCTCTGAAGGGGGAAGGAGTGTTACGACCCTGGGTTCCTCAGTTGGAAACCAGAGGTCAAATTGAGCTAAATAAACTACTTTATATTATTTGGGATGCTTGCCGATGTGTGTCTGTTTGTATCTTCCCTGCCAGACGTAAGACGATTCTTGTTTCTCACAGAGCATTTAAAGACTGAGCTGGTGGTTGATTATTAATTAATAAAATAGGCACCAACTATGTTTACAAATGATTAGAAAGTATTAGTAAAGTAGATCTGAGTATACTTGGATATAGGGCTGCGGTACGATTAGCTGAGTATAGTCGGCTGGCAGCGAGTAAGCTGGAGAAAGCTGAGCATCGATGCTGGCTCCCTTCTCTGGCTGGCATTCGTGGGGGTCAAGATCTCTTCAGAGTTGCTATGCACCCCTCTCCCTTCCTCCTACTTCTTTCCCTTACCTTAATTTCCTGTAACCACTAAGATAAGTACTGTGTAGTTAATTATGCCTACTCTGGAATTGTAAGACTTGTGTAGACCTTGGGTAGTGTTTGCCAGTGTTTTGGGTACCCCTAAGTGTTGTGTTGTGTTGGGGCACCACGTGGGCTCACTACCCCCTAAGCTGCCTCAAACTTCAAGTTCTTCACTAGTAGACTTTACCCTAGCTTGTGCTATAGTAAAACCTTGTATCCTGCTCATGTGGACCAAGGCTTTTAATGTAAGATAGTGTGGTAAAGTAATTATTGTTATTGTTATATAATGTATATGGGGGTTGTTAAGGGGTTAATAAATAAGTTAGTGTTAAAGGAGTATCCATCTTTCCATGATATTCAATCTTCCAGTACTGATGTTAAGGACTATCTTACAGGTAACTATCCACAGTCTCTGTACCTAAAGCCTACTAACTCCACTGACGTCAATGAGATAATCCTTTCCCTTAAAACCAAGTCTAGTGCCCTTGATTATTTTTATTTTTATTTTATTTTATTTATTCATATACAAGAAGGTACATTGGGAATGTGAGAATATATAATATGGTAATTACAATCTTGTAAAGCCACTAGTACGCGCAGCGTTTCGGGCAGGTCCTTAATCTAAGAAAATTTTTAGTAGGTAAATACTAGCAAAAATTATAAAAAAGAAATGATAACAGTTACATGGCAAGAAAAGAAAAAAGAAAAAAAAAAGATGAGAGAAAATTGTAGGTACAGTATAATAAAGCACTTAGGTAGCTAAGATTGATTGCAATGAAAGCTTGAAATGGTAGTTGACAAAATTTGGTAGGCACAATACAGCAAATGGCTAGCACATAAAGGAAGACAGCAATGAACACAATGAAAAGGTTGTTTGGGTTAAATACATAAGAATTAGGAGATTGGGTAACACTAGATACAGAGCAAAAAATGAAGCTCAGTGTAGGAAACTAAGAAGATGAAATTAAGTACTTTTTAGTTTTGTTTTTAAATAAGGCAAAAGTTTTACAGTTTTTCAATTCACTAGGGAGTGAGTTCCATAGACTAGGTCCCTTAATTTGCATAGAGTGTTTACACAGATTAAGTTTGACTCTGGGGATATCAAAGAGATATTTATTTCTGGTGTGGTGATAATGGGTCCTATTACATCTGTCCAGAGAGAGTTTCAGAGCATGGTTTGCATTTAAGAACAGGGTTTTGTAGATGTAGTTGACACAAGAGAATGTGTGGAGGGAGTTAATATTTAGCAAGTTTAGGGATTTAAACAAGGGAGCTGAGTGTTGTCTGAAAGCAGAGTTAGTTATTATTCTGATAGCAGATTTTTGCTGGGTGATGATGGGCTTAAGGTGGTTTGCAGTGGTAGACCCCCATGCACAGATACCATAATTAAGATAGGGGTAGATTAGAGCATAATAGAGAGAGAGGAGAGCAGAGTTAGGAACATAATATCTGATTTTGGAGAGTATACCAACTGTCTTAGAGACTTTCTTAGTTATGTGTTGAATGTGGGTGCTGAAGTTGAGTCTCTTGTCTAGGAATAGGCCAAGAAACTTGCCATCATTTTTATTACTGATGTTAATGTTGTCTATCTGTAGCTGAATTGCATTTGATGATTTGCTTCCAAATAAGATGTAGTAAGTCTTTTCGATGTTTAATGTTAGTTTGTTAGTTGACATCCATAAGTGGACTTTTTTTAATTCATTATTCACAACATTATTTAGTGTATGTGGGTTGAGGTCTGAATAGATAAGAGTAGTATCGTCAGCAAACAATATAGGTTTGAGAATATTAGAGACATTAGGCAGATCGTTTATATATATAAGAAATAGAAGAGGTCCTAAGATACTGCCCTGTGGCACTCCAACGGTAATTGGTAGAGTGGAAGAAGTTGTTTCATTGATAGTTACATATTGGTGTCTGTCACTAAGATAGGATCGGATGTAGTCAAGAGCAAGGCCTCGGATTCCATAATGCTGGAGTTTAAGTAAGAGGTAGTTGTGATTAACAGTATCAAAGGCTTTTCTTAGGTCAATGAAGAGTCCAATCGGAAACTCATTTTTGTCAAGTGCTGAGTAGATTACGTCAAGGAGACTAATGATTGCATCGTTGGTGCTCTTTTGGGACCTGAAGCCAAACTGGCAGGGGCTGAGTATGTCGAATTTTACGAGGTAGGAATAGAGCTGTTTGTAAATAATTTTTTCAAATATTTTTGATAGAATGGGTAGATTTGATATTGGTCTATAATTGTTTATGTCCGCCGGATTGCCTCCTTTATGGACTGGCGTTACTCTTGCTTTTTTGAGGATATCAGGGAAGGTGTGACACTCTATAGATTTGTTGAACAGTAGGGCTATGGGTGGGGCAAGGGCATGGGAGGCTCTCTTGTATACAATGGATGGAATTTCACTGGTGTTCCCTGCCTTTGTTTTTAGAGAGTGTATGATGGACACAACATCTTCCGGGCTGATTGGTGAAAGGAGAAGAGAGTTTGGATAGCTGCCTGAGAGATATGTGTTAATATGTGTCTGAGTCTGTGGGATTTTACTGGCAAGATTAGCACCAACCGATGAAAAGAAACTATTAAATTCATTTGCCATTTCTAAATCAGTTGACGGTATATCCCCATCCTTGTAGAGTTTTATTTGGTTATGTGAGTGTTGTTTAGTTCCTAGGATACTAGAGATGGTTTTCCAAGTGCTTTTCATGTTGCCTTTTGCTTCATTGAATCTATTCACATAATATGCAAGTTTTGCCTTTCTTATGATACTGGTAAGCATTGATGAGTACCTTTTAGCTACTTCCTTTGAAACTAGGCCAATCCTAAGTTTCTTTTCATATTCATGTTTCTTGTTGATTGAATTGAGAATGCCGCTTGTGAGCCATGGATTGTTTAATCTTTTGTCAGTTACTTGCTTGGTAAGAAGGGGACAATAAAGGTTGTAGAGGCTTAGAGTTTTGGAGAGGAAGAGGTTAGCTAATGAATTTATATCCTGGGTATTATTGAATTCAGAATCCCAGTTAATATTGTGAAATGCATCTGTAAGATTGCCCAAAGCTGATTCACTGTGTAGCCTAAATGAAAGTTTCTTGCTTTTTGGTGGTGTTATGTCCATGTTCGCTGTGAGAAAGGTAGGATAGTGGTCAGTTGTTCTGTCGTAGATTATACCAGATACAAGGGGAGCTGTTATGTTTGTCCATATGTGGTCCAAGGTAGTGGCTGATGTTTGAGTGACTCGGGTAGGTTTGGTGATTGTGGGGATTAGCATACAGGAGTTCATGCTGTTAAGGAAATAGTCAACTTGAGAGCAATTTTGTTGACCCAGGTCAAACTAATTGATGAGATACCAACTTTAATTTACAAAAAAAGCCTCCAGATCTTTAGCCCCTGCTATTGCATTGCTCTTCAACAAGTCACTTGAACTCCAAATCTTTCCAGATATTCTAAAGAAGGCGAGAGTAACCCCTGTCCACAAATGTGGTGATCTCACAGATGTCAACAACTACAGACCTATATCAATCCTGCCTAACTTGTCAAAAATATTTGAAAAACTAATCTACAAACAGCTTTACTCTTATCTAGCCAAACACAATATACTTAGCTCTTGTCAATATGGCTTCAGACCCAAAAAAAGCACTAACGATGCACTTATTAGTATGATTAACTTGATTCATGCAGCTCTTGATAAAAATGAGTTCCCTGTTGGGTTATTTGTGGACCTGCGTAAGGCTTTTGACACTGTCAACCACCAAAACCTTCTTCTTAAATTACATCATTATGGAGTCAGAGAACACTCACTGCAATACCTCAAATCTTACCTTACTGACAGGCTCCAGTATGTTTCTGTGAATAATTCAATTTCTCCCACCCTACCCATCAACATTGGTGTTCCTCAGGGCAGCATACTTGGCCCTCTCTTCTTTCTCATCTACATTAATGACCTTCCAAATGCCTCCCAACACCTCAAACCAATTCTATTTGCTGACGACACAACCTTCATTTACTCCAGTCTTGACCCCCTTGCTCTAAATGCCACAGTAAATACTGAGCTAAATAAAGTCCATCTTTGGCTAACTGCCAACAAACTCACCCTTAACATTAACAAAACTTTCTATATTCTGTTTGGCAATAAATCCTCTAATCAAATAAATCTCAAAATAAACAATACCCAAATTTGTAACAAATTAGATGGCAAGTTCCTTGGCGTTCTCATTGACCACAAGCTGAATTTCCAGGGACACATTCTAAATATATCAAAAAAAGTTTCAAAAACTGTTGGCATTCTTTCTAAGATCAGATATTATGTACCCCGACCTGCCCTGGTGACTCTATTACTCCCTCATCTATCCATATCTCAACTATGGTATTTGTGCTTGGGGTTCTACTACCCAAAATCATTTACGTCCTCTAATTACTCAACACAAAGCTGCTATTAGGACAATATCCAACTCTGGCCCCAGACATCACTCGGTACCCCTACTCAAATCTCTGGATATGTTAGATATTAAGTCACTGCACATTCTCTCATGTGTATCATACATATATAAAACGCTGAACTGTAATGCCAATCCTGAACTCAAAAGCTTCATTGAAGGTTGTAAAAGAACCCATGAGCACCACACCAGAAATAAATACAGTTTTGATATTCCAAGAGTACGGCTTAATCAAACTAGAAATGCTCTACAAATCAAAGGACCCAGAATGTGGAATGACCTTCCCAACCATGTTAAAGACTGTACCTCTCTCAACCAGTTTAAGATTAAAACTAAACACTACCTAATAAATTCCCTGTAACCTACCTTACCCCTCTATTGTCAACCCATGTCTGTTATTTTTTAATCAACGCTGTTTGTCAACCTTTTGTATTTGTGCTGCTTTTTAGTCATGTTCCCCCATTTTTTATCTTTATTTGTATTTGTTCTCAACACATTTTATTCTTTATGCTCAATTAGTATTAAGTTCTAGATATTAATGTTCTTCCTGCCCGAAACGCATTGCATAATAGTTGCTTTAGGCATTGTATGTACTAGCTCTATCTATAATTCGATCCATTAATGTAACATCACTTGTATGTATGTACCTTACCTGAATAAACATATTTATTTATTTTATTTATTTCCTGTGTAGGAGATCAATGATCAACCTTTAGACTGACATTTTCTGGAAGCCACTATAGATCATACTTTTAATATTTTATTGGGGGCCAGGCCTTTATGATCTCCCCGTAAGTGATACCTCCTGATTCTAACTGCTGACCCTACACAATAATAATACTAGATCCCCCATAGACAACAATTTTATAACAGCAGACCAGCAACTTCTCCAGCTTGGAGTCGAGTCATTATAGTGTGCAACAATATTCAATCTACAATATTAAGACACTATCAACACACGTGTCTTAAAAAGTACCATAATTGGTGTGGCGTTTGTTTGTAATGTTCTTGTTATACAGCGGTCCTTTTTCCTTGCAATTTGTAACAGCCACTATATTGTGTTCTTTTAAAGTGAGGCCTTCATACATAATTACTCCCAAATCATTTATATTGCAGAATTATTGCTTTTCCCATTAGTTGTGTGACCTGACTGTGTTTATGTTTAGTTTGTGGTTTTACATTCTTATTTTTTTGCCCGACTTCAAGGGTGTTTGATCCGAAGTTGGGATACATTATCCATCGTCACTCACCAGGTACATACTGCACAAATTTAATTTGTAGAACCCCCAAATCCTTATCCTGATTCCTTACCAGTGGTTGGGCACTATTTCTTCCCCCGTCCCATCTCTAATCTTTATCCTGTCCCACTTCCTAGTGATTGGCCACCATTCCTTCCCCCCGTCCCATCCCTAATCCTTATCCTAACCCCTCTTCCAAGAGCTTTATAGTTGTAATGACTTGGCACTTTCCCCTGATAATTCCCTCCTTCTCTGCCTCTTGAGAATACTGTACTAACTTACATATTCCTAGGCCTAGTATAGAACGCACATGTACTATATTAGTCCTCAGATACTAATATATTAGTATCTGAGGACTAATATTAGGCCTATGTGTATTAGACCTATGAAGGTTGGGTTAGTTCAGTTTGTCAAAATAACACATAAGAATTTTCCGGTTTGTCCAACTAAATAAATAGTTCAGATTTCTATTTTCTAATTTTGTTGTACTCACCTAGTTGTGCTTGCGGGGGTTTGAGTTTTGTCTCTTTGGTCCCGCCTCTCAACCGCCAATCAACTGGTGTACAGATTCCTGAGCCTACTGGGCTCTATCATACCTATATCTAAAACTGTATGGAGTCAGCTTCCACCACATCACTTCCTAGTGCATTCCATTTATTAACTATTCTGACACTGAAAAAAATCTTTCTAACATCTGTGGCTCATCTGGGTACTAAGTTTCCACCTGTGTCCCCGTGTTCGTGTTCCACCCGTGCTGAAGAGTGTGTCTTTGTCCACCCTGTCAATTCCCCTGAGAAGTTTGTAGGTCATGTCTCTCCTTACTCTTCTTTTTTTAAGGGACATGAGGTTCAACTCCTTTAACTTTTCCTCGTAGTTCATTCCTCTCAGTTCCGGGACGAGCCTGGTGGCATGGCTGAATCTTCTCTAACTTTGTCTTGTGTTTAACCAAGTATGGACTCCAGGCTGGAGCTGCCTATTCCAGGATTGGTCTGACATAAGTGATATACAGGGTCCTGAACGATTCCTTACACATGTTTCTAAAGGCCGTTCTTATGTAGGCCAACCCAGCATATGCCGCCGCTGATATTCTTTTGATGTGGGCCTCTGGGGACAGGTTTGGTGTGATATCAACCCCCAGATCTTTCTCTCAATTTGACTCTTGCAGGATTTCACCTCCCAGATGGTACCTTGTGTTCAGCCTCCTGCTCCCTTTGCCTAATTTCATTACTTTACACTTTCCTGAGTTGAACTTTAGCAGCCATTTTCTAGACCATTCCTCCAGTTTGTCCAGGCCATCCTGTAGTTTCTGTCTATCTTCGTCCATCTTGATTCTTCTCATAATTTTTGCTTCATCAGCAAGCATTGAGACGAATGAGTCTATACCCTCCGGAAGATCGTTTACATATATTAGAAGATGGGTCCAAGTACTGGCCCTGTGGGACTCTGCTGGTAACATCTCGCCACTCTGATATCTCCCCCCTCACAGTTACTCGCTGTTTCTTGTTGCTTAATACTCCCTTATCCACTGGAGCATCTTCCCTTTTACTCCTGCCTGTTGTACGTCAGTATATATACTATGGTCCTCCTCGTTACTATCAGTACTACCAAAATAGGGGGATGGGATGCACAATTAGTCAAATATATTTCAACATTGCTTGACACAGTGTTAAGCAAAAACATTAGTGATCAAAGATTTGATATATCAGAACCTATCTTGAGACGATTTCCGGGCTCAGCGTTCCCGCGGCCCGGTCCTCGACCAGGTCTCCTTTTTGTTACACATCCCCAGGAGGCAGCCCGTAGCAGCTGTCTAACTCCCAGGTACCTATTTACTGCTAGGTAACAGAGGCATCAGGGTAAAAGAAACTCTGCCCATTTATTTCGGCCTCCACCTGATCGAATCCGGAACCTCAGGACTACAAATCTGAAGCACTATCCACTAAGCCATCAAGCCCCTACTTGCCTGCCTACTTACTTAATACTTAATACCTACTTACAAATAACAGCACATATACCATAGTACAGTGTTACCTCGAGTAACGAATTTAATCCGTTCCATGTTCGTCATTGAACGGACGTCATACAAACGAGTGTCCCCCATGTAACCAGTGTGATGCATTGTGTTTATTGTGAAATTCCCCCCGTGTGCATGACATCAAATGTTCCCCAAAATATCATTTTTCTTGTAAAATGATAAATTACCTACCCTGAACATGCCTATGTAAAAAATAATTACCAAATTCCACTAATTTGGCTGTGGGGCAGTGGACAGGTGCACTGTGACGTCATCAGGGGCTGGTCGCTGGTGTGTGAAGCTCCCAGACACGGTCGTGCAGGCCATTCAAGCACCGCGTGTTGCCACAAATATATTTTCAAATATTTTTTCTATGTATTTCCAATGCGGTTTTATTTGTTGTATTTATCGTATATGATGCATATTGTGACTTTTATAATATGTATTCAGTAGAATGGTCATAATTTTCCATGGAACTGGATAATATGCCAGTAATGTGTCCACAATAAATGTTTAGTCACAATATTACGCTGGTAAAAATTCACTAAATTACAATAGTACAGTTTCAATACTATTTACACAGTAACACACTGTATTACACACTCAGTACTTTGGAGGTGCGTAATAGTCAACAAAGTTGACT